>PVLD010002362.1:0-30699 GCA_004027595.1 Dinomys branickii | reverse complement strand
GTTTTAATATTGAGATCTGTGACCCATTTTGACCTGAGTTTGCTGCATGGTGATAGACTTGGGTCTATGTTCCGTTTTCGGCAAGAGGCAAGCCAGTTTTTCCAGCACCATTTATTAAACAGGTCATCCTTTTTCCAGTGAGTTTGTTTGGCCACTTTGTCAAATATTAGGTGGCTGAGTGTGTTTTTCATTGTGGTTCATCTTCCAGTCTGTTCCATTGATCCTCAGGTTTGTTTTTTAGCCATTACCAGGTTGATTTTATTACAGTAGCTTTGTAGTATAATTTCAGGTCAGGGATTGTGATTTCACCTGACTTGTCCTTGTTGCCCAGGATTGCTTTTGCTATTCTGGGTTTCTTCTGGTTCCAAATGAATTTTAGGCATATTTTCTCTAGATCTGTAAGGTATGCTAATGGTAGTTTAATGGGAATTGCATTGAATCTGCACAGCAGTTTTGGTAGTATGGCCATTTTCACAATGTTGGTTCTTCCTAACCATGAGCAGGGTATGTTTTTCCATTTATTGAAATCCTCTTCGATCTCTTTTTTCAGAGTACTGTAGTTTTCACTGAATAAATCTTTCACATTCTTTGTTAGATTGATTCCTAAGTATTTCAATTTCTTGGATACTATTGTAAAGGGTACGGTTTCCTCAATTTCTCTCTCAGTCTGTTTGTTGTTTTTGTATAGGAAAGCTATTGATTTTTGGGTGTTGACTTTGTATCCAGCTACACTGCTGAATTTGTCAGTTAATTTCTTGAGTTTTCTTGTGGAGTTTTTGGGGTCCTTCATGTATAGTATCATGTCATCTGCAAATAGTGATAGTTTAACTTCTTCCTTTCCTATCCTTTTTCCTTTTATTTCTCTCTGTTGTCTGATTGCTCTGGCTGGTGCTTCCAGAACTATGTTCAATAGGAGTGGTGACAATGGACATCCTTCTCTTGTTCTTGACTTTAAAGTGAGAGTTTTCACTTTGTGTCCATTTAGTAGGATGTTGGCTGTTGGTTTGTCATAGATGGCTTTGATCAGATTGTGGTAGAGGCCATCAATTCCTATTCTTTCTAAGGTTTTTAACATGAATGCTTATTGGACTTTGTCGAAAGAGTTTTCTGCATCTATTGAGATGATCATGTGGTTTTTGTCTTTGGCTGCATTGATATGATGTATTACATTTATTGATTTGCGAATATTGAACCATCTCTTCATTCCTGGAATAAATCCTACCTGGTTGTGCTGTATAATTTTCCTTATGATTCGCTGTATTCTATTTGCAAGTATTTTGTTGAGTATCTTTGCATCTATGTTCACTAGAAAGATTGGCCTATAGTTCTCGTTCTTGGTTGGGTCCTTCTCTGCTTTTGGTATCAGTATGATACTTGCCTTCTGAAACGTGATAGGGAGAGTTGCTTCCTTTTTGATTTCATTCAAGAGTTTGAGGAGTGTTGGTATTAGATCTTCTCTGAATGATCTGTAGAATTCTGCTGTGAATCCATCAGCGCCTGGGCTTTTCTTTGTTGGTAAGTTTTTTATGACATCTTCAATCTCGTTAATTGATATTGGGTTTTTCAGGATTTTTGAGACTTCCTGACTCCATTTTGGTAATTTGTACCTTTCCAGGAATCTGTCCTTTTCTTCTGAATTTTCTATCCTATGGGAGTAAAAATTTTCAATGTAGGTATTAATGATCTCTTGGATTTCTGTGGGATCTGTGGTGATTTCATCCTCTTCATTCCTTATTGCATGAATTTGTGTTCTTTCCCTTCCTTTTTTGATAAAGTTGGCTAGGGGTTTATCAATTTTATTTACTCTTTCAAAGAACCAACTCTTTGATTCACTTATTTTTTGTAGAGTTTTCTTCAAGTCAATTGCATTAATTTCTGCCCTTAGTTTTATAATCTCCTCTCTTCTTTGGGCTTTTGATTTGGCTTGTTGCTCTTTTTCTAAGAGTTTGAGGTGTAGAATTGTGCTATTTATTTGCTGTCTTTCTCTTTTCTTTATGTATGAGTTCATTGGTATAAATTTCCCTCTGAGGACTGCTTTCATTGCATCCCACAGATTCCAATAGTTTGTACTTGCATTTTCATTTATTTGTAGGTATTTTAAAATTTCTTCTTTAACTTCTTGTGTGACCCATTGGTTATTCAGGAGGTTGTTGTCTATTTTAAAAGTGTTTATGAAGTTTTTGGAGTTCCCTTTGTCATTAATTTCCACTTTCATTGCACTGTGGTCAGATATTATGCATGGGATAACTTCAATACTTTTGCATTTAGGTAAATATGCTCTATGGGTAGAATGTGGTTAATTTTAGAGAAAGACCCATGTGCTGCTGAGAAAAATGTGTATTCAGATGTTGTGGGTTGGAACGCTCTGCAAACATTTACTAAGTCCATTTGTTCACACTTTTGGTTCAGTTCTGTTATTTTTTTGCTGAGTTTCTGTCCAGTTTACCTGTTTCTTTGCATCAGAAGGGTATTTAGGTCCCCCATTAAAATTGTGTTATTCATTAGTTGATTTTTCACGTTTGTTAAGACTTGAGTTGTAAAGTTTGGTGCTCCATTGTTTGGTGCATAAATGTTTAGGTTTTTTAACTCTTCCTCTTGCAGCTGTCCCCTAACTAGTATGTAATGGCCTTCTTTATCTCTTTTGATTGTTTTTGGTTTGAAGTTTACCTTGTCTGCAAACATAATAGCTACCTCTGCTTTTTTCTTGGCACCTGTTGCATGGAGAATTGTTGTCCACCCTTTAACTTTCAGCCTGTGGATTTCCTTTTGAGGAAAAGTGTTTCCTGTATGCAGCATATCGTTAGATTGTGTTCCTTAATCCATTCTGCCAATATTTTCCTTTTGTCTAGTTAATTGAGGCCATTTACATTAATGGTTATAATGGTTATATGTTGGCTTATTCTAGTCCTGTTATTTACTTGTTGTTTTCCTACTTTTGCAATCTGTTTACTCACTTGTTCTAATTGAGGGTTTCTTTCTATTGTTCTTGAGATTTTGGTCATTTTTTTTCTCTGTCTAGAATATCTTTTAGTGCTTCTTGCAGTGCTGGTTGGGCATTCATGAAGTTGTTCAGTTGTTGTTTGTCGTGGAAATATTTTATTTCTCCATTGAATTTGAAGGATAGTTTTGTAGGATACATCAGTCTGCATTGGAAACTGTTTTGTCTCAGAATCTGTAATACCTCACTCCAAGCTCTTCTTAATTTCATGGGTTCTGTTGAGAAGTCTGCTGTGATTCTGATGGGCTTTTCTTTGTACGTGATCTGTTTCTCTTCTCTAGCAGCTTTAATATTGTGTTCTTTTGCTGGATGTCTGTGGTCTTGAGTACTATATGTCTTTGTGTGGTTTTCTTTGGGTTTTGGCTCGTTGGGGTTCTATATGCCTCGATTAACTGTACTTCAGTATCTTTTACCTTGTTTGGGAAATTTTCTGCTATTATTTCATTAAATATTCTTTTTATATCATTTGAGCGGTCTCCTGCTGTTTCACTGACTCCTATTACTCCAATATTATTTCGTTTTGTCTGATCTTGCAGCTGTTGGACTGATTTTTCTTGGGTCTTTGATGATTTCATGAGATCCTTTCTTTCACGTTCATAAGCTGCCATGCTGTCTTCAAGGTCTGCAATTCTATCTTCGGTTTCATTTAAGCGGTTTTGCAAGCTCTC
Organism: Dinomys branickii; assembly: GCA_004027595.1. Classification (NCBI taxonomy): domain Eukaryota; kingdom Metazoa; phylum Chordata; class Mammalia; order Rodentia; family Dinomyidae; genus Dinomys; species Dinomys branickii. The sequence goes on along the minus strand of PVLD010002362.1, from coordinate 27,033 downwards.
ATTGGAAGTTTTCAATTCCTGGCAATCTCTTTTGACCTGTTTCATTCGTTTTAATTCATTCCTAAATTGCTCTTGTAACGTTTCCATTTGTTTCCTATTTTCTTCTATTCTTTTATCTATTTCTTCTCTATGTGTATGGAACATTTCTTCCATTATAGTTTTCAGTTCATTTTTTTTGTCTGAGAGATTATTTCAGGTATGTGGCTTATTTCTGATTTAAGGTCTTCTGTGGCCTGATGGAGTTGTTTCTTTATTTCAGATGCAATCGTTTCAGAACTTGCAGGTATGTGGCTTCCTATTTCCCCTGTATCCTCGCATCCAGGACTTCTTCTGGTTGGGGTTGAGTTCTGAGACTGCGTTTTGTTCTTCTGTCTTCCCATTTTTGGGTATCAGATTCAAACTATTGAGCAATAAATTACCCAGGCAGTTCACCAGGCAAAGGTCTGTTGCAAAGGCTGCTCCAATGGCTCCTTCTCTTCGGGAGAATGTCCCTTAAGCTTTCTGCTCAGAGTTCCGCTCAATGGGCTGCTCATATGCTGCTTTGTGGACTGAGCTACTCCCTACCGAGAGACCTTGCTGGGGTGCATAAACAGCTCACCACCCTGGGGACTGTGCAGGCAGGGGCAGCCCAAGTTTTCCTCCCTTGGGTGGAGCTCCTCCCCCACTCAAAAATCCGGTTGGGGTGCCCAACCAGCTCTCCCATCCCGGGTTCCCTGCAGGCAGTAGTGCTGCTCAGATGTCCCTCGGTGGGCAGAGCTTCTCACCGACTCAAAAATCCGGTCAAGGCACCTAATCAACTTACCCATCCCTATGATCTTTCAGGCAAAAATGCCGCTCAGTTGTATCTCCCTGGGTTGAGCTTCTTCCCAACTCAGAAATTCGGCTGCGGTGCACAGTTGGCTCACCTGTTCCAGAATCCGTGCCAGCAGGAGATCCCCAAAGTGCTAATATTTCATGCCTCTCCCACGATGCACCACTCTCCGGCGCTTTTCCACCTCTTTGGTGTTCTCACAGGAGCCACTGACCACAGCTGCCACAGTGCCCGCTCTCCGGCCGAGGATGGCACCGGCTGCAGGGGCGGGGATCTGAGCGGGACCCCAGTCTGCAGCCCGGATTAGTGCAGTCTGCCTGAGGAGCATGGTCTCTGAGTCCGCCCCACTCCACAGCCGCCAAAAAGCCAATGTCTGGCCTCAGCCACCTGCGAGCCATGCGGGGTTGGGATATGGGAGGGTCTGTCCCACTGCGAGTGCCCTCAGGGGTATGTGGACTTGGCCGAGCTGCCAGCCGCGCACTGCGCTGAGCAGCTCAGGTGCCCAGCTCTTAGGGCCCGCTCACTTCTTGCCGTGGCAAATCGAGCTGACCCGCTAATGCTCAGGCAGCATAGAGCAACACGTTCAGTTGGAATTTCGCAGCCGTGGACCCAGCACCCACCCGCGAGAAATCTGTCTCTGGGAGGATTTCCCTCTGCCCCTCACCTGGTCGCCATCTTCCTGGAAGTTTTTGCTCCTGGTATTTCTAATTAAAACTGCCATTTCTTTGCTTTCAGGTAGTTTTATGTATGGAAAATTCTATTTTAATGTGTACCTTACCTCTAATGAAATTAATTACAAATTAATATTCAATTCCACTGAAGAATATAGAAAATATATATAAAATATGAAAGTATTTCCCTTGCACACAGGGACAAAACCTTACTATATCTCAAAACTATTACTAACACAATCTCAGGACAGTGTAAAACAGAAAGAAAGGAAGGAGGAAAGAAAAAGAAAGAAAGAAAGAAAGAAAGAAAGAAAGAAAGAAAGAAAGAAAGAAATTACTGAAAAACTACAGAAGCTGTAAAAAGAAAAGTTTAGGTGATAATCAGATTTTAGAGTAAAATGAATGCACACACATGTGAGTTCTTTTTCTTTTATTTTTTTGTGTGATTTTTCTCAGTCAAGGACCACTATGATGTCTTGAGATGCTAAAACTTACAGAAATTTCTAATCTCTTTAGCTTTAGGAAAGAGAAAAAAGCCTCTCTAGACATAGATTTTGGAGAGAATCTCAGAGAGAAAGAGCAATCACTGTAAGCGCAGTCCCCTGGGCAGCTCTCTACTCAAGTCCAAGAGCTCACGCTGAGCTACTCACAGACAGGATAGGTACCGCTCAGTAATGATGTCATGGACCCAAGGAAGATATGGACCAATAACATAAATTTCTCATAATATGTTCCTTCACAAGACAGATTCAAGCCACTAAGGAAATGTGCAGAAAGTGGAAACAAGTTTTGAAGACTACCCAGATTTGGAAAAAAGATACTTATAGCCCGAACTATGAAGATTAGGCTTGCTAAAATAAACATTTTATCATCCTCTAGGGTAAAACAAAAAACAAAAAACAGCAACAAAATAGCAAACTCCAGACTATACAGAGTCATCACTCACAGTCCAGAATACATACAAAGAAATGGGATACCACAGCAAATGTTCAACGGAACACATCTGCACTAAAACAATTATGTTGGTAATTTGAAGATAGCAACTTCAAAGATATTATCAAAACTGTGTCCCGTGAAGTAAATTAATAAGTTTTTCATATATAATAAAATGTAAAAAATATCTCAACAGGAAATTGATACTATCAACAAGAAGAAAATTACCACTGTGGAAACAAGTCAAACAATTCTAACGTAAAAACTGAATGGCCTCATTTTCAAAGGAAAGATTAAAGTTTGGTAAACTCAAAATGGGTTAAGAGAAGTGATCTAATCAGAAGAAGAGAAAAAATCCTGGAACTAAAAATACCCTGAGCATCAGAGACATGTGAGTCTATATTAAAATCTAACATATGCATAAGTAAAATCTCAAAAGAAAGACAATGAGACCAAAATAAATTTCCGGAAATATATAGCCTCTGTTGTCCTAAATTTGAGGACACACACGTGGAAATTTTAAAATTCAGATAATCAGTGAGATGGATTAGTTTATATCTGTTATCAAAAATTTTATATTCATCTCTCAAATAAATACTTAAGCTATGGTGGAAAAATCCTGTGAGAAGTAAAAAACAGAAATAACACTGCTTTCATTAAAAGTTATACGAAGGGGTGGGGTCATGGTCCCTTCACAGATGGCTCACCTAGCCTGGAAAAGACGCTGGGCCTTCTTCCCAGCACGAGAGGAAAAAATCTTTATTACCAAATAATAAGACTTGTTTCCAGATAGATATTATAATGACCATTTTCCCAATTTTGGCATAAATCTTGGGTGTAACAATGAAGATGAACAAATAGAATTGAGAAAGAAAATAACTTCTACAATGACTTTTATGTATTTATTGCTTTATAAGTAATGGCAAAACGTCATTAAAAAGAAAAAGATTTGTTTTAATATCATGCATATAAAAACTAATTAGTTGCTGTTACAGTATTTCTAATTGTAATCCCAGATATGTTCAAACTAAATTGTTATGTCTTTAAATAGTTTTAAAAGTTTTCTTCTATGAACAAATACTATTTACATAAAATTTATGTAGGCCTAGTTTTAATTTTTAATATATTATTTTACCACTGAACCAGGATGAGCAAGACATGTTCTATATTTTCAAAATTTGTAATATTTATTTTATATCATACTGTCATTTCAAGTGTGATTTTTATTATTACTGAGATAGTTTACACAGAAAGTTTTATAAAATTGTTGAAACTTGAATTCCATTAAATATCTGTGTAATTGTGTCCCTTCCTGTCTACTACTGTTATTGGGCTTTACAAACAAGGTGAGTATGTTCCTTTGTGCACTTATAATCCCTCTTAGTCTTTTGGTACAGCCCATGAGTGGAGAGACTCTAATGAGATATATTAAAGTTGTTTTCAGTTCCCTGAACTCCATACCACCTTACATCTTTATTCTTTCAGTTGTAGCTATATTCTTTCAGGTCCTGCTCCATTAAAATAAGAAATCAATGCAACATATCAGATACACATATTTCGTCATCATGATCAATTCACATACAGGAGTACCAGAGCAACAGAATAAATGGTTTTATGTGAGTCATACTCAAAAAAGTAAATGAATATATTTTGCTCCTTTTTAAATTCAAAAAATATAAGGAATGCATTTTAATTTAAAATTATGATACTGTTAGGAATCTTGCAAGTATATATTTGTTCTGATATATTCAAATTTATGACAAGAAATCTGGATTATAAAAAATAAAACAAAAATTAGATGAAAGTAAAACCATGACATATTTCTTGACAGCTTTTATTTTAGGAATTAAATATAATCACTTTTGCATTTCTCTAAATATATAATTTAAAAGAAAATACTCAGCATTTGATTCACATTTCTATAATTGTCCTATGGCCAGAGCTTTACATTGATGGTTATGTAAGTTAAATGAGAAAACATAATATAATGTGAAATTCTACAACCTGTATATCATAATCATAAGTGTTACATAAAGTAATAAAATTAAAATGGGAATCCAAAATTGACTGTCAGAATTCTAGCTCTTTATAACTATAATATTTGTTAGGGATCAAAACCATGGCTTTTGCATGCCAGGAAGTCACTCTATCCTCAAGCTTCTTCTCCAGTCCTGCTTTTTTACTTTAAATTTTTATTTTGCTTAGCTGGTATATTATTAAAATTCAGATAATACTGTCATTTCTTGCCTTGAACTATTTTGATACTCAATAAGATAATAAATATGAATTCCCTTGAGGAGATAAATTCAAAATGTGAGATATTATATACTACCAAGTCATTTATAAAATAATATTCTTACAGTATATGGTTTCACTTTTTCAATGTACTAAATAGACTTTCTGATGTTATTATAACATGGAGACAATTATAATTCTAATTATCTATAAGCACAGTAGCCATCATTTATTAACTAAATCTATTCTTCTACTTTACAAATATTATATATTTCCCTTGGTGATGGGAATATACTTTTTACCATTGGGAGAATTTAAAAACCACAAAGAAATTAATTTAGTTTTGTCCCTCTAAGTGTTTTCAGTGTTAGTAGCTGATACTTGAACTGTTTCATTCCAGCACCCATTTCTACAGATGCTCATATAGTGATCCAAAGAATCCATTAGAAAGAAATTTTGGTGTAAATGAGAACAGATCAGGTGTAAATTTAAAAGGCTACAGGAATTATACTACAATCAAGTATATAACAGTTGCAGGAACTAACCAGGTATGGAAAGAACAAGATCTTCACCTGCACTGTGCTATCTGTTCGGTGAAGCAAATGAAATTTTCCATTATACTATTAAATCATGAGTGTTTGGTAACAAAGATATCATTTAATTAATTTATCAGTATAATATAAACAACAAGCCAATTTTAAAAGTACATGTTGAAAACTGAGTGATGGGTTACTGGACTGGTGGAGACACTTTCATGTTTTCCTTACTTTCTGCACTGGACATAACTATCTGAGCCAGGTGATGGCTTGTTAATGTAAACAAAGGTCTGCATTGTGGTGACATTTCACTCAAATGTCTTTAGGTATAATTTTATCCAAAAATGTCAGATCTCATGTCTTACTCTTTGGGAAACATTTGTCACTATCAATTGCAATCATCTTGAAAATATCTCTTTCTTTGGTTTTACTCAGATTTCTTTGTTCCTGTTTTTCTTGGGTACTTATTTTAATCTGCCTTACTACCTACCTGTGGTTTTGTGTTTCCCAAAAGTAGAATGTTTTGTTTTCTCCCTTTCCTTTGAGTTAGGATTTTACTAAGAAGTTAGACCTCTTTTGTACATTATAGGTAAGTCTTGAAAGTCTGTATTTCTAAAAGGAACCTTTAAGTTTGAAGGTATGATACATGACACAAACTTCTATGTAGATGTCCATTTTATGATTTAGGGCCACAAAAAAAAAAAAACAACTAAAGTTTACTGTATTATTTTTACACCTTCTCAATTTTCTTGACATTTATTTCTCTTAAAAGTGTCACTATTCATTTAATCATGTTTGCTGAAACTATTTGAATTTATGTTCCTTTTTTTCTTCAATTTCTACAAAGTATTGACACTGATTTTGATTTTTCCACATCTCCTGCATCCGTTTTTTATTTAATACTCTAGAACACATCTCTGTTCCATTCTTTAAGCCTGGTATCCTTGTCAACAGACTGTTCTTGTTCATTGTTACCTGTGAGCAGTTTGTTGTGTTTGGAGCTGCTCCTACGGTTCTCATTGACTTCAAAATACGCCAGTGGGCCCTTGTCTTCCACTAAGTTAAAGACTTTCCTTACTTAAACTTACTGAGGAATATCTGAAGACATCTTGTATGTTTTCTTTGATTTTTAGCCTGCTATCACCTTCTCCACTTACTGTTTTCAGCATCTTAAACCTGTTTCTTGTACGCACGACACAGGACCATGTTTATATCAGAGTCCCAGCTGCCACTTGAAGAGATTTCTGCTATGTCTCTAAGTACTTTTCCTTTTGCATCTTGTTCTATTTTGAATTCCTATCTGCATTTTTAAAATAAAGTTCATATGTCTTAATTCTGCTTATTGTTTAATTCTAAAGGTTTATTTTTGTGTTGCCTAAATGACTATGATTTACATTTGAGAAGATCTGTAACTACTTTGTCATATTTCAGTAGCAGCTTTGTATTTTCACATTCTTTGGATATTCAGATATTTTTATTGTAACTGTACTTCATTCTTTACCTACTGAAAAGTGTTAGAGCTGGGGTAGTCCACTTTGCCCAATGCTGGACTTTGTGTTGTTTTTGATTTGTTTCTCAATGCTGCACTTTGATGACACATTGCACTGTGGGATACATTGTGAATAATTAAGAAAAGTTATGTTGAATGAAAGTAATATGCTGGAGATGGGAATATATATCTAAAAAGCAGAAACTTTGCATGCAAAACACAAAATTAACATAAATCATGGATAAAAATGTGACTATTTCTACATGTTTCTCTTTCTTGAAAATATATACTCCGTATTGAAGGTTATATCTCCTTGGTAGAAAAACTAGCCAACTCAATGAATTTTCTTCTGACTCTTATTAAACAGATGATTCTATTGTGCAGTAAATGATACCAGTAAATTTCAATTCAAAACACCATTATGTTTATATAAAGACAATAAAAGTTATTTCTATTTTCACTCAGAAAAAAAAAAAGACAATCCCTCTTATACAGGTACTGCACTGGCCTCTGATGAAGAATGATTTAGCAGACTTCCTATAAAATTCTCCTTTACATCCACCTAACTCACCAATCGCTCTTTAGATTCCTGAGTCTAGATCCCAATGTGATTGCATGTATCTTGAGTTTCACTGGAGGACATTAGGATTTCAATGTGTGGCAGAGCTACCAGGAGGGAGAGTTTCTCTTCATAAGTCCTCACCCACATTTGCAATTTAAAGGTATTTAGTATCATCTTTGGTGGTAAGAGTGCTTGACTGTTAAACTGTGTTACTAATATTTGCATCTCTCACAATTCAACTCACCATTCTTGTCAGTTGTTACTCCTTTATGGCCGCTGTATAGCCTGTCTTAATGTGCATGCTCGGTGAGACATCATTGTTCCATCAGCTCAGTAGTGACTCCATGCACCAAAAGAAATAAAAAATAAAAAATACAAAGAAAGGGGAGAGGATTGTGGCTCAATGGTAGAGGTCTTACCTTGCATGCAAATTGCCCTGGGTTCAGTTACACAAAAAAATAAAGGAAGACAGTAATGATGAAGTGGTTGTGTTAATACGGGACATTAAGTCTAAACCCCCAAGTGAACTATATTTCCAAAATCTTGGCATGTACACATAAGGAGTCATCAAATATATGGTGAATGTTTACATTTTAAAAACAACAATAAAAATACATTTCAATAATATCTTTCCAAGCATTCCCACCCCGTGAGAACATACTTAAAACATTAGCATTGTCACTTTCTTAAACAACTCTGGAAATCCTTTTTTAGGGTCTTTAGAAAGTGTTTTCAAATTTTTGTGCTGCTGCTGAACATCAATGAATGGAAAGGCAGGTTTAGAAAACATTATAGTGTGTACTCATCAACTTTATCCACTCAGTATGACACTGTACAGCTTCGGTCTCCTCCCCAAAGTTGAAGGGTCCATGGAAAGTAAACTCTTTGAATTGACTGAGTACATTAAGGCAGTTAGTTACAGTGCAACTAAAGAGAGGCAAAAGAAGACCTCTAGAAGTGCTTGAAATAGTGGCAAGAACGATGGAGTAAGAGGGCTCACAGAAAGGAGGGATATTTTAAGGGCCTTAATGGCAGTGGTTTCATTGTGTTGTTATAAATATATGTGACATTTTAGTATATAATATATATGCATTTGCTGTTATGTGTATGTCCTTCTTTCTATTCCTTGCATCTTCATTACCTATATTTGATCAACTTGGGCTGGGGATATAGCTCAGTGGCATAAGCGCCTGCCTGACAAGCGCGAGTCCTGAGTTCGTTCCCAGTACTGCAAAAAAAAAATGATAAACTCCATTAAAAATACCCTCTAACCACAGTAGTGTAATTCAGTTACTATCATCATCAAAATCTTCCTGTGTGCTCATTATTTTTTTATCCATACAATTCAGAAAATTTGACATTTTCCTTAACATTTTTCAAGAATTTGAATGTATTTAGAATGAGAAACAAGGCAGAACCAACAGTTTGTGTATATGTTTGTATGTCGCCCATTCTTATCTCCTTGCATAATTTCCCTTCAAATCCAAAAGTTTTTCTATTCACTATAAGTATTTTATTATTGCATTACACACAGTGGAGAGATATTAATGGGAATCATGCAGTCTATTTTGTTTGAAAACTTTTTTGTAATGAGTCTGATCTTAAGACAGTTTCTTTGCAGCAAGAAACTCATTTGTAATTCATGTCTCTATTACTCAGTAGAGCATAACTGAGGAAGGATTGACTTTGCTTGTAGTTTCAGAGGACTCAGTCCTTGATGGGCTAGTGCCAAGGCAAGAAAATTATAGCAGAATGTTGTGGTGCAGCAAAGCTGCTTGGTTCATGGCTGCCGAGAAGGCAAAATTGCAGAACGGAAGGGGCCTGTAAGACCATCTCTCCATCACACACAACCAGACACAGCCAGAAATACGCCCCACTGACTTCCTCCACCACCCTGAGACCACTAAAGTGCAAAACACAGCTTCACTGTCAATATCGATATCGTTATTTCTTTGTAGCTTGACTCTGACCAAGATGAAATATTCTGAATTATAATATGGAGATACAAATTAAACAGCCATCTTATGGCTTTCTATTGATTAGATAAAATAATTCCTGGTAAATGCTTTAAAATATTTACAAATATTTCTGCTATTTATCTTTATTATTGTATGCACACATAACAACTAAAAATACAAGTGAAGATGACAATGTGTACTATCACAACCACTGTTAATTCCTATTGCTTTGTTTTGAAACACTGTATTATTTTTATTGTTTTTGCTTTGTTTTGTTTTTGTCTGCATTATTGCTATTTTATCAGGTTTTTTTATTCTCTTTAAAATGAAAAAAAGGAAAGAAAAAGGAATGACATCTAATATACCTCACATCTGTCATGTCATTGATTTATATAGTCATAAATTAATTATTTTAAGCAGTTCCTGTGTTACAAATAATCACAATTCAAGAAGTTAATTTCTCTAAAATTAATAATACACACACTGAAAGTAAAATTTTGTTTTATGCTTATCCATTTATTTCCTTTAGATGATCATGATTTCACAGTATTTTGACTCGACAATGCTTTACTGAGATCTATTTCAATATGTGAATATAAATACAGATTAGACACAGCTTTTTCCAATGTCTTTATGTGTGTGTGTGTGTGTGTGTGTGTTTGTGTGTCTGTGTGTATACTTGTATGCATGTGCATGTATGAAGCAGAAATAATAAATGCATATCAGAGCACAGTAAAGAGTTAATAGTAAGTCACAAACCACAATAGGTTAAGCAGAATAAATCACTTACTGTTGTATATCCTTTATTTAATTGAATAGCCTAATTACAAGTATACAGTTTAGCATGCCAAGGATGGGATAGAAGATTCTTTGTGGGCATATTACAGAAGGATGTTAGAAATTCTTTAAAACCAAAATTTGTAAGTTGTACCTCATATTGCGAGAGGTAAAGTTATGTTATTAAAATATGTCTGAAATGATTGCTCTGAAAATAATAATCCTTGGGGCTGGGGATATAGCTCAGTGGAATAAGTGCTTGCCTAGCAAGCGCAGGGTCCTGAGTTCGATCCCCAGTACCGCAAAAAAAAAAAAAAAAAAAAAGAGTTTAAAAAAAAAAAGAAAATAATAATCCTCTCAATAGTGAGAATAGATTCCAATTTGAAGTTGGGTATTATTTTGTTTATAGGCATGTTGTTTTTGAATTTAAGGCATAAGAAGCATACAATGAATACATAAACAAATTCGTGGACCATCACAGACTTTCAGCGTAGGACAAAATTCAAACGATTTAAATTTTATACTTTAAATTATGACTTACTGTGAATCAATGAAACTATATAGTTCCACAAATGTAACGCAGTTCTGGTCTTTAGTATGATGATGTCTTTATCATTTTTATATACTGTGAAACTTTCTATACTTTATAAGTGATATTGGCCTTAGACTTTTAGAAAAAAACATTCGCCTAGTTGTAAATTATTTAACTTTCGTGTTATTCTGTCATATAATAAAATACAGTATTTAATTTTGCTCAGAATTTGTTTTCAGGCTACCTGTTGGGTCTCCATTGGTGACCGTTAAATCGTGGTATATCAGTTTAAATAGACCTAGAAGTTCCTGGTGGAACAGTGGACCATAGCGCTGGGTGTGTCTACCGACGACTGCCAGGGCAGCCACTAAACCGAAGTGGAGACTCACTCCGGATGTGTGTGCCACTTCCCAGTCGGGTTGCACTGTGGACAGGATGAACAGAGAGAGACTAAGAAACTCTCCCACTTTGGAAGCACTCAAGTCTTCACCATTAGCTTTGGACACTGCACTCCTGATGCTTCACTCTTCCAAAGGAGAGCCACTGTAGACATTCTGTACTCAGCGTTTAAACTTGGCACCTTGAACTGGTGTTTGTGAGCTTCCATCTTCTAGGGCTGAGAGGCTGCTGGATTATGTGGTTCTCCAGGACGCAGAAAACCACTGTGAATTCTTCCATCTCTGCCCCTACAGGCAAGTGCTACTGACTTCTCTTAGAATCTGTAAGCATATCCGATCAACTTCCTTGCGTGGTTACATATATACTTTCTATTGATTCTCTTTTCCTAGAGAAATCTAATTAATACACTACTTTCATTTGTGAGCTACATTCAAGTAAGATTCATATTTCTTTTGTTCCTAGAACACTGGTAAATAAACTGGGTCTAGTATATTATTTTTCTCTTGGAGGAGAGGAATGCAAAAGGTTAGGTCAAACATCCAGGCACATTTGAACCACTGTTGATCTGTAAGATGCATCACATCTACCAACATTTTATTAGCCAAAGAAATTCACCTGATCAAATCTAATTCATAGGCACAGAAACAGAGGAGCACAGACTGTGTATCTGCTGAACTATATTGCAATCATTGTCACAGAGGTGGTCGCAGCTGCAGGAATGCCTTCAAAGTACCTCGAACATTCCAGATATTCAGCTAATATTTTCCAGATGAATTAAAGACAGAAGTAGTTTTACAAGCAGTTACTTGTTTAAGATTATGCCTGTTCTTAGTACTATAACCATTCTATTTTATTTGTGGGTACTCTAATTCCAGTTATAAACTTACTGCTATCTATCATTTAAATTGTTATTATAGTTAATGTTTTCCTATAGGAGCAATTTATAGAATACGTCTCATTTCTGTAACTTCGCCAAACTGCACTATTAATATTGCTATAAACATTGCTGAAATTTTCCATACATAGTTTTCAGTGACAAATATGCAGTGTTATCATGGAAAATTTCTGTGTCTTTTATATAGCTCAATATCTGAACACCTAATTAGGATCCAAACAAATACAAGTAAATACAAGTAAGATTATAGTGTGCAACTTTAACAAAACATAATGATATTTTTCCAGCAAATGAACTTTCTTCTCTGGAGAACTTTAATTCTGGTATGCCTGTCAGGAATCAGCTTTTCTGATTATATTGAATTTATTTGGTTTCTTAATCTCAGTTATTAGATAAAATTGGAAAATATTATGTGTATTCACATACACAATTACAGTATTTTAAGTAGTGATTCTAAGTATTTAAGTTAAAACTTGCTCCCTTAATTTCATTACCAGAATAAATAAAAAAACAATCAATACATACTTAGGAAACATAAATACGTTTTATTCTCCAAATTATGTGACTAGTCATGTTGTATTTATTATGAAATATAGTAGCTTAATGGAGCTTAGGATCATCTATCTCAGGGGACAGTAAATTAATTATGTAAAGAATATTTCAGGCATTATGGATTACCTTTTCACTGTTGCAAATTCGCAACCTTGAAGTTGTAGTATATCCAGTCATAAGCAAATATAAATGATCAAGTTTTAATAAAACTACTTGCACAAAAAAGTTTATGATTGAAATTTGGCCTAAGGGCTGTAATGTACTGAACTTGAATGGGATTCAATGCATTTATCAGTCAGAAAAGTCAGGGACACTCTAGAAATTTTGAAGGTATGCCACAGCATTTATGGACATTCTATAGCTTACTGAAGATTTGCAATATAGATGGCTCCAGCTTTTGCTTTAGAATCCAATGTAATCAATCTTGATGGTAGACTGCATTGTCTTTAACAAATCTATTTTATGTTGTAAACAAATCATACCTTGCTGGATGTGGTGGTGCCTAAGGACTAATGGGTGTGTTTGAGGCCTAAGGACTGTTCTGAGGGGCTGAAGATATAGCTCAGTGGAATAAGTGCCTGCCTGGCAAGCACAAGGTCCTGAGTTCAATCTCTGGTACCACCAAAAATAACAACCAAAAAAACCCACTAAGGATTGTTCTGAGTTCGAGACCAGCCTAGGCTACAAAGTGAGCTCCAGGCCAGCCTGAACTGCATAGCAAGACCTTGTCTCAGAAGGCAAAAAAAAAAAAAAAAAAAAAAACCAAAAAAAAAAAAAAAAAAAAAAAAAAAAAACCCAGAAAGAAAGAAAGAAAGAAAGAAAGAAGTCATACCTTAATTTGTTAGGCATAAATATTTGGAATTTTGACATGATAAAGCCTTTGAGTATCTTACCGGATCACTTGAAATATTTATTCAAAAATATAGTCATATATTTTGAGTATGTATTATTTGCATTTGACAGCAAAATTGAAATTCTAAGCTGGGCACAGATGCATGTATCCATGTTCCCCTCTGTCTGGGCAGCACAGGTGCTTGAACTCAAGGGTTCAAGTTCAGCTCTGACAACAAAGACACTGTCTCAAAAAGGAAATCCTAAACTGCAAGGCAAATTATTACCTATGTATGTGTTTCGGGATTGAAAAAATGTATAATTTTCAAGTGATTCAATAGTTTCAGGGAAATGTTACTTTTCAAGATATTTTGATATTTACTCAAAGAATATTTTCCCCAAGTGCATGTTTTGGTAGCTAGCAATCATATTTAAGCTCTATTAGTATGTTGTAATTTAACAAAACTGAACATTTCTAAGTAATTTCACATATCTCATGTCTAAATTCATAATATGGTGAGATAAAAGGAGAAACTATATTCTACTCATTGTTAAAGAAAATAGACAAATGACTACTACAAAAAGCATAGTATTTTTATATTTTCCCCACTATCTTAACTTTTCAAATGTTAATAATGGATAGGGGAGGAGTGAGTGAAGGAAGGAAAAAAAAAAAAAAAAAAAGAAATTAAGATGCAACATCCCACAAGGATGTAAACATTATGTACTAATAAACTACAATAATAGAAAACTACAAGAGAAAAACAAAAAAATGATAAAAGTGATCAGGAGGTGTTATGTCTATATCCTGCACGAATCCAGCTGAAGATCTAGAGCCCATGGGAATGTTCTCCACAAGTCCAACTGGAGTTCTAGAGCACAAGACAATGTCTTATGCAAGTCTGTATCAAGGATCTGCACCGGGAAGGCCCAAAGGCCAGATCTGAATGATAGAAGCTAGAATGTCTGTAACAGCTGAGTCAAGAACTGCACTGGATCCAGGAAGCATTGTTCAAAGTAAGGGTCAGAGCTCCTCCAGAGAGCACTGGCCATTCTCAGTGACAGCGAAGACCCCACCTCCTCTGGTGATGCAAAGAGCTGAGTTCATCTCAGGAAAGTCAGTGTGACAAGCTCCTTTGGGAGAATCAGCAGGGTACCATCTCCCCCTCCAGTCCCGCTTTTATGCTGTTGGCAGTAATGCTCTCTTAGGCCTTTCACAACCAGAACGATGTTGATTCAGCTCTGCTGGGGGATACAAGCTGACCATTAGTTCATCCACCACAGTCCACCCCTGGCCAACTTGATAATCAGACACATTTCCTTAAATCATACTCGGTGGTGGCAAATTTGTAAAAAGTTACCATGTTTTGATATATTCAGGCTTACATTACTATAAGTATTACATAGGTACAATTCTTATTGCATGCATTTCCACATCAGAAGGATATATTCAAGGGATGCTCAAACTTCAAGACTAAGACTATGATACTTTGATTAAATAATCTAATTACAAATGTATCTAAAAACTACATTGAAATCATACTAAGAGAGCTATTATAATCACAATCCTTGCTCACCATTAACTTTTAACAACAGGACATGGAAACACTAAGAGATGCCCTGGTGATCTGCATTTCAAATCCACCTTTCCCTTCTGGTGAAAGGCCTAAACTGAGTTTTCATTGTCCTGTTCCTTCTCAAAACACATATTTTCCTCTGTTTCATCCATCAATCCACAGCTCCACAGGAGCCTTCCCTCTTGCCAAATGCTGCAGGTCACCTGCTGCCTCTTTACTCTTCCTTTCGAACACAGATCTCAACAGTAGCCATGGCACCAAACCCATGGTAGACTGCATTGAAATTTGCCTGCCACCCAGGCAGAATCTCTAACATGAGCAAAATGCAGACACCACCTGGGGTGCAGCAGCCAATGTACTTTTTCTCGATAGAAACCTCCTGAGCCTCATTTTAACTTTCCATCAGCACTCTGATTTTCTGGGCTCTGACCAGAGACTCACATATAGTTTTTAACATATGGGGGCTGCCTCTTTGGTCAGTTGCTCAAAACGTTTCCAAATTAATTGCCAAGGCTCTTAAACCACATGGCCAGGCAATGTTACAGCAATGACTTCACTTCTTCATATAAATTTATTTTGCAGCCAGGTGTTCAAGGAAATGGATTTAATACAGGAACATAATTTATAGTATTATTTTACAGTACTCACCCAAAGAGTCAAATGCAGGAGAATGCAAGAAATCTGTCCAAACACTAGAGAACCAGATAATCCAGCAGAGGGCCTGGATCTCAAGGCAATGTCCTCCACAAGTACATTTGAAGACCTAGAGCCCATGGCAGTGTCCTCCATGAGTCCAACTGGAGACCCAGAGCCCACCACAATGCCGCATGTAAGTCTGCCTCAGGGATCTGCACTGGGAAGGCCCAAAGGACAGTGGTGGAAGCTCAAAAGTCTGTGCCAGTGGGATGAAGGATCTGTGCCATCAGGTGGAGGGATCTGCACTGGAGCTAGGAAGCAGCGTTCAAAGTAAGCACCAGTGTTCCCTCAAAGAGTACCACAGCAAGGACCTGAACTCCTCTGACAGTGAGCACAGCAGAGTTCATATCAAGAAAGTCAGCATGACAAACTTTTCCCAGGATTATCAATAGCACAGTACCCTCCTTCCTTTCAGTTTTTATATTGTTGGCAACAGTTCCTTTAGGCCTTTCACGTTTAGGACAATGCTGACTCAGTTAAACTGGGGATTACAAGTTGAACATTATTTAGTCTACCACAGTTGCTTTCTTCATTTATGGGACACAAATACTCAATATACAAAGCTAAGGAGAAAAGGTTTAGTTTTGGCTCACAATTTGTAGAGGATTCAGTCAGTAATTGGCTGGCTCCAAGGCAGCATGGCAGAGAGACCTGGCAGAGGAGAAGCAGTCCATAGCAAGGTGGCAGGAAGCATAGAACAGCAAGCAGCCTGTCTTTCTTTTCTATCCCATCTGGGCTCTAGTCTTGTGGGTGATACTACCTGTTCCCAGGGTGGGGTTTCTGCTTTCAGTAAATCCATTCAGCCACACCCAGGACTACTATAATTCCAGTGGATGGACTAGTTTAGAGTCACACACCTGCAATGTCAGTATCATACAAACTCCAGCAAACTGAAAATCCTCACCCATGAACCAAACCTAACTGAACTTCTGTGCACTTCTTTCTCATGACTAAAGTCAAGATAATTATTAATTCAAATAAAATTATTGCAAAATACTATAAGATTTACATTTTTATTTTATAGAAACAAAATAGATCAATTGAATATGTACAATTATACTAAAATATAAATACTTGAAGAATGTACATTTATTATGTTAGATAACATTAGATATTATGGTAGATACATTGATTAAAATAACCTTGCAGGGAAATTTATGTCTCCTAGATAAAGTCATTGACCTAAATCCCATAAAATGTAACCATTTTATTCTTAGAACATGGAGAAATATATCTATTTATGTAATTTAATTGATTCTATGTAAAAAATTACATTGTTTTGTTACTGTATTAAAGTTGTTTACTTGGTGCTATTTTTTACAATATTATTGTTATTTAAATTTTACACCACAGAAAATAGGTGCAATTAGTGCAAAATAAATTCAGGAGGATAAATTACTATTTCCCTTCCTGGGAAAATTATTTTTAACATATTTATTACATGAGACATTTATAGATTTAATAACAAAATTTCTCTGAAACTTTTCCAAAACAGTAAGAAAATGAACCAGAATCACTGAATAAGGGCTTCAAAACCCTGCTAGTAGAGACAAAAGTAGGACTCAAAAAGCAATGTAAGATATCAATTCAGGTTAAATATAGATATATTTAATCTGATTTTTTATGTATATATTATAGAAATGGCCAATGGTAAGTAATGCAGAATGCATTGATCAAGACAAATCCTCATGAACTTTTGATGTAGGTGTACATTTTTTCAATCAGTTTGGCATTAAGTAGTAAAATACAAAAAACTTTATTCATTAGTATTTCAACTTCTGGATATAGTAAAATCCTTTCTTATGAACATGTAAACAAACATTCTTGACAGTTTGCAATAGCTGACAACTAAAAATAATTAAACTTCCATAAATATTGATGCAGGAAAATAGTTTTGGTAAACTTGTGATGAATACTGTATCAATGTGTAAATTAATTTTTATCATTGTTTTGTGTAAAGTTTAAAGTTGTCAAAAACAAATACATATATACACTTTATAATACCATAAAGAACAGCAAGTTACAGTACACCAGAGAAAGGTAGCACAGTTATATCTTTATAAGTTATGTACAGGAGTAAAACAGGAATGAGACATCACCTTCCATAGGTAGAAAAAATATTCTATTACTTGAGCTGTGTGTTTTTTACATATTAATTTATTTTATAATCATTCTTTACATTTTACTTTCCTTTTTCATGTTATTTACTTCATCAGAATTCTTATAAGATACAAAACATATTATTATTTTTGACTAAATAAAACCTGATTTTTGAAGAACTATTTTAAGAAAATATATATTTTGATCCTAGGAATATGCTAATGTTCCCATTTATTTTATGGAAAAATATAACTATCAACTATTTGTTCTATAATTGGTATATGTAGCACTTATAGCACAACTTAACATACTTATAAACAAACTAATGGATTTATAGCACTTATGCATGTAAAATGCACCAAAATAGTGTCTGTAGAAGGCATTTACTCAAAAAGTTAATGCTATGTCTTCTGTGAATTAAGCAGAATTTTAATTTCCAAAGTGTAAAGAATTAAGAAAAATAGTTGACAAAGTTCCTGCCCTTGAAGAGGAAACATTTGGTATTGGAAGACAGGCAATAAAGGATAAACCTAAATAAGTAAAACTTGTGGGGAAAACCAGCAGGCAATGGGGTAAATCTGGGACTAGGAGTGTAGTATTGAGTAGCATCACTAGGGAGGTGATGTTTGGATCCAGACTAACAGGGGGTAAGAGGGCAGACTGTTCTTGTATCTGCAGGAAGAGCCCCTGACATGGCAGCTTGCCTGACCTGTTTGAGAGAGAGCCATGAGCCCAGTGGCTAGACTGTGGCTAGAGGGATAAAATAGAAGGTGAGCCCGTGAGGAGTGGGAAACGCTCGGACAGGTATTATCAGACATTGTGCTTTATTTTGAGTGAGATGGGAAGTGCTTGGCAATGTTTAAATGGAGATGCGGCAGGACATCCCCACAAGACCAAGTCGATCTGTGTGCTGAAAATAGACTTTATGAGCATGGGATGGGGAGTAGTGGGGAAATCATTAAAATGGCATTGAAATAACCCAGGCAGGAGGTACACACTGCTGTGTATGAAAGTGGCAGCAATGAGGATGCTCAGAATCGATCCTGACTTTGGTTCCGAAAGCCTGGTGAAAACTTTAACTATGTATTTAGAAGCGTCAGCCATGAAGCAGCCTGCAAACCTGAAATGAGTGAACAATGGAAGAAAAGTAGAAAGGTCTGAATTCTGTCACTGGCAAGTTCCAAAGTTAAGAGATCATGAAGATTATCCAGTAACATCATTAGAAAAGATAAAGCCTGAGGCTAAGAAAATACCTAAGTGCAGGGTCTGAAGCAATTTGAAAACAAGACTCAAAGGTTTAAGTAAGTTATCAATTCAGTTATATTCTGCTGTTTGGATCAAAAGGAATGAAACTAAAGAACAGCCCTGTAGAGATAGAATAATAAGCCATCAGTGACCTTGATGGGATGTTTTCCTGAGAAAGGAAATGAAAACTTACCTGGAGTAAATTCAAGAGAATGGAACTAAAGGGAAATGGTGCCTATGGCCAAGGCTTTCAGTAAGCAAAGCTGTACTGGAGAGAGGAGGCGCTCCCAACGAAGGCAAGAAGGGCTGAGATTTGCTTCGCTTTGTCCTTTTGTTTAGACAGAAAACTGACACAGAAAAGTTCAGATAAAGGGGCAGTAACAGTGCAGATAGCAATGAAGATTCCTGAGCAGAAAGACCTGGATTTAATGCTCATTTATAAAGCTGCCTAATTAAATCATTAAAACTACTGAATGAAGTCATTGTTATATTAAGGGATATTTCAAGGGCTTCTTGTTTTTACATAAAACAACTTCTTTATTTGAAGTTATCAATGAAAAGTTGGAACACATATACACACATGTGTATCTTTCAGTTAGTAAGGTCAATATGGTGAAGAAGATTAAAAATCTCATGTGGTTATTTCAAATACTTGATGAATTCACAAGCAACACCAAAGCTGATGATAAGGAAGGTTGAAGAGGATGGAAACCAGAAGATAACATATGAGGAATTTGTATAACAGAGCGGAAGAGCAAGCGGGCAGGAGCAATACAACACATTGCGGGCCCTCAGAAAGATGCTCTCAGCATATATGAGAAGAGAGACAGTCTACAGGATGCAAGGCCACAGGAACCCATGTGTTCTGAGCAGGGCAGCCCTAGTGCCGAGGAGTTGGAGTTAGCTAAGCTATCGACAGAACAGCACAGATAAGAGCACAGTCTTACGACAAATGTGCAGTTATCCTCCCGAGGCTTTGGACAGAGAGAAGTGAAAATATGGTAAGTTTTAGGCTCATAAAATTGTCAGAGAATCAATGTGTGCGCTTCTTTCTGTTGTTAATGTTAACAAAAATGAGAGAAATTATGAGAATTAGAGTGAGTAGTCAGATTATGCTAGTTTTTAATTATTTTGAGATGGCGTTGTTCCAAATTGATCAGAGAGATGAATACAAATTTATAATATAAAAAAGGATTTTTGTTAAGGTTGGAAGGCATATAATAAGAGATGAAAAATAAAATAGATCTGTAAGTTCACTTACGATTGAAACCTCAAATTTGGAGACTGGAAACAAACATGTCATTTCTTGCAGCCTCATCTGTTGTTTTGGGTTTGTGAAAGGGTAGACACTGCCAAATCATGAGGCAGTGGTCCATTTGATGCTGTGGCTGTGGAAATAGAATTGGACTCTAACAAAGATATATTCTCATTTTCTGAGCTTCTTAGATGTCCACTCAAATCAATATTCTAATTGAAATGTAATTGATGCAATAATACATGAAAGAAGACACCTGGTTGTAGGGAGGATCAGAATTCCAACAGTGGAAGAGATTCCACTGGAAGTCACTGGGACACCATTCTAATGAGTTGCTTCTGGCAAGGAAAGTTAGTATTCCTGTGCAGGCATTTAAAACTCTCAGCTTCAGGTGGAAAGAAAAATCGAGTTAAAAAAGGATCAAACACTTTGCTCTTTACCTGAAGAATAAATTAATTTGATGCTTGAATTTTTCAAAATGTGAAGATGGAAATGTAGTATTTTCTGAAAATTTAGTAGTAGAATTAGTTAAGGATTTTAACCCTCATTTAAAACTCGTTAAAATGATTTGACATATTAAAGGAAAATTGTAATTTTTAGGTTAATATGGGTAAGCAAAGTAAATTGCAAATCAATAGTTAGGCTTTTATTCATTCAGAAAATTATGAACCGTAAAGCAAGACATACTTTTCATTTTGATAATATTGTTAAGATTTTAACTCTTATATGTAACATGGGAACTGATTATCCCATATATATATATATATATATATATATATATATATATACACACACACACACACACACACACACACGAATGTATATATGTGTACACATATACACATATATATATCTATCAGTTACTGTAAGGTGGTATTGTTATTATCACTGGTCAACTGAAATATGAAAATTTTACTATGATAGTAAGTAAATGCTTTCTGTTTTAAAATAATATATCATGAGAAAATAGTATTTCATTTTACTATCTTCAAGAGCAGACTTGGTGGTGTACAAGCCTTCCATTCTAGCACTCAGGAGATTGAGGCTAGAGGATCATAAGTTCAAGTCCTTCCTGAGGCATACAGAAAATTCAAAGTCAATCTGGACCTTGTCACAAGACACTGCCATGAAAATGAAATTATGTCATTATAATATGAATTAAATCTTGATTCTTCCATGACAACAAAATATACGCTTGCAAGATTCTCCTCAAGGGCTGGGGATATAGCTCAGTGGAATAAGCGCTTGCCTAGCAAGCGCAGTGTCCTGAGTTCGATCCCCAGTACCGCAAAAAAAAAAAAAAAAAGATTCTCCTCAAATTAAAGTAAGTCAAGAGAAAAAAAAAATGAGACAGATTGTCATAATAGAAATGAATGAAAATAATTTTTTTCAAGAAATATCTGACTTGTTTGTATACTTATATGCAATACATTACAATAACTTCCAAGTAATTTTGTGTTCCAAATATAGACCTTGATATAAAATATTCTTATGTTTTATAGATGTGTCTTTAAAAATTGAATTGATATTAAATGTAAATTTTGACTTCTGTTATACTGAGGAGCCATTGTAATTGAACAAGTTAAGAAAAATTAATTTTAACAGGTTGAGTTTTTCCTCATAGTACCTAAGTATCATGGCATGTTTCTAAATTTCACTCCAAAGCCTCATAAACTCATAAGTGAGGTTTTGGGGAAGTGGCTGGATCATGGGTGTGTGATTCTGAATTATGGGCATGTGACAACCAGAACAGTACTCTCATTGGAGTAGCGTAGTTGCAGGTGACGGAAAAGAAGAGAGTTCCACGTATATTATTATATATGTGAACTTATATTACATATGAACTTACGAGCATGGATGGCTCCCAATATCAGTTTTATAACCTGGATGGACTAAAAAGGAAGGGAGAAAGCAGGTTTATTGCCTGCTCTTTCCTGTCGCCCCCAGCATGCCTGCCATGGACCGTTTCTCTTCTGTCATTCCTCTCTGCCATACAACCTGGCTTGGAGGCAACCAACTATGGACTGAAACATCTATAAACTAAGCCAAAATAAACCTTTCCTTCCTCAGCTTATGAGTGATGTGTAGCTTTTCTCACAGAATCTAGGGTACTAGGTTTGTAAAACGAGTCTTTTCTCACATATTTAGCACCCATTTCTTTCAAATGCATGGCAGACTCAAATTTGCAGTGTTCTTGCTTTTGAGCAGAGCTATGTGAGGGTGAAAGAAGAGTAGCATCCTCATCACTTTGAGGATAGATCACTTCATTCCTCCTGGAGTCTCTTTGGCTGTCATTTTCTCTGTGCTATTATGTTGGAAGAGGCCAAAGGTTAAAAGCAGAGTACTAGGTAGAGAACAGCTGTCAAAATGTGCCATCCAATTGTCAGGATATTTTATACACATTAAGACAATTGTTATACTAAACCACAGAGAAATTGGGGCTTATTTGTTACCAAGGTCAATCTACATCACCAGTGAAACATCAGCCAAAAATTTAACCTTCTTCAGATGCAGCTTTTCTTTCTATAATTTCAAAGCCATGAAATGAATATATCTGAAATGTTATAAATTTTATTTTTAGTTGGATTTTATGTTTAAGAAAGAGACCTGTCAAAAGAAAACTGATGTGTTTATTTGAAATTTTCTTTATGATGATATCATCATTTATTTGATTTAGATATATAGGGTTATTTTTGATGATTTAATGTAAAATTTTAAAATATGCAGTACTTATTAATTGAGGAACATGTTTAAACTAGGGTCATTATAATGAACATCAAACATTTAGACTAGTGAGCCAAAGGTAAAGGGTCTCTTGGGAAAAAAAGCTCTCAATCATTTTAAGCAGGTATAGAAAAGCTAAAATAAATAAAGCTCAGGAATACTACTTTAACATCCTTCATAGATAAAACTGAAGTAATTTTAAATTTAAGATGGAGAAACATGATTTTAAAATTTAATAGACAGTTTATAGGAGTAATGTTTGAGAGCCAAGGAAGAAACTTCTTCTGAACTAGTAAGCAAGGAAACAAATTTTAGGTGTGTTTTTGTGAACCACAATGCTATTTTCCTAATATTGTCTTTATAATTAACAAGCTGATAAATGTGTAACTGTGTACAAATAAAGTCCTGTATTTTGTTTCCTACTATGTTTATTTAAGGACTGGTTTAAGAAGAGGAATGAAGAAAATACCCATATTTAAATTAAAAATAAGGGCTGGGGATATAGCTCAGTTGCACAAGCACATACCTGGCAAGCACAAGGTCCTAAGTGCAATTCCCAGGACCAAAATAAATAAATAATACACAAATAAATAAACAAATTAAAAATCAGACAGAAATCTGTAGATTCTTATGATGCTTATACCCATAAGTATATAGTATTTTAGTCAATGAGAAAGTTAAAAGCTGTAATAACCAATTCGTCATTATTGTTAAAATTCATTGTCTTAAAAATCATACTACAGAAAGTTAGGTTTTATTAGTAATAACAGGATATTTAAATTTAAAGAACTATATGTAATTGTTTTATCTCCATAATCAAATAAAACGCTGAAAGAAATAGTATAACTAATAAACAGTTGTTTGCTTTATCATGGTTCACTTATTGCAGCTTCATTGTATTGTAGGATTTAAAAAACTATTATTTTAAATATTTTGGCCTAAAAATTTAAAACAATATTAAAATATAAAAATGCAAACATATTAAAAGAATGTAAATAGAAATAAAATGTAGTATATATTTCAACAGCAGATGAATACCATACTGTTCACAATGGAAATGCAGTATGCCACTACCACTTGCACAACTTTGCCAACATGAGATTGTACACAGCACACCATTGGTTGATAAAATAGAAGGCAACCAACCACAGCACTGTGTTTGGTGCCTAGCGGCTGACTGGCTCAGTGACCATAGCACTGGTCTGTTTGCTCCCCCACACTATGCCCCTAAATTCAACATCTCTGCTTGTCTACTTCACATCGAGTACCCATACAGAATTTTACATATTGTTAAAATTACATCGGTTTAAGAGTATAGAAAGTGTTTAAGAGCATATGAAGTGTTTATAAGAGTGTGGGAAAGGTTAATAAGAGTGGGAAAGGTTTATAGGAGTGTGTGAAGGTTTCATATAGCCTTATAATGTATATAAATGTAACGTCGCTATTTTGCGGATTTTCACCTATTGTCGAAAAGATATGTGAACTTGTGGAACATAATTCCTGCAATAGGTGAAGGATCACTGTGAAGAAAATACCACCAATGTGCAAGTAAGTTGCCTATAGAATTTTTTCTACTTTATGCAAAGTATTTAAAATTCTTAAAAATCTAATGTTAGTACTGAAGAGGCCCTGGATGTAAATATACAAGATTGTGGAAGAATTATGATCTCTTACAATTCTATTTTATTTCCACTGAGTACATTACTTATCTTTAACCTATTTTATAATTTAATTTTTATTGTGTGTTTTTAAAAATACAAACTCTGTTCCCTGCTTTAGAGAATATAATTTTCTAATATTGGTGAATTTTTAAAACTTTCCTTGATGAATAAGAAATGATTACACATACAATTATGTTGCTCACAGGCAAAACAACATAGAAAAGGTAGAATACAAGGAAAAAAGTTCTAAATTTAAGTTATGAAAGGTTAAGCAAGACAAGTGTCTGGATAGTAAAAAAAATCCCACCACTCACCAAGGCTGAGGCAACAAGATCCTCAAATTGAAGCCCAATGTGGGCTATTAGCGACTTAATACAACATTATTTTTTTTTATTTAAAAAAATAAAAGTACAAAAACATATTGACAAACAGACACCAATTAGCATAAAAAATAGTACAATCACAACTAATCTATAGACAAGGTGATATGGTCTAAACAGTGGTTGTTGCTTTATCCATTGATATCTTCGAAGTGTAAATATATAAACCCATATACAGACATGCAAATTTAGTCAGACAATTAATCCTCTCAACAACAGAAAAAACACAAAAAACAAAAATCCAAAGACAAAAAACAAAACAGGCAAACATCAACAACAGCAACAACAACAACAACAAAACACCAATAGTTGCTGCTTTACATATTGATATCTTCGAAGTGTGTGTTCAGGATAACACATACAGACATACAAGATTGATCAAATAATCCGTCATCGATTATTGCTTAGCATTAAGTGATATAATACAAGAGTAGAACGATGTTAGCCCTCCTGCATATATGCATATTCATATATACATACATACATTGTTGTCTTTTTCTTTTCTACTTTCCTTCATCCCATCTGTTCTTTGTTTTTGAACAGATTTCCTTCATGTCCCTTAGTTTACATTCCCACCCTCGGGTTTTTACACCAATGATACAATACGTTGCTTGCACATGTATCGCTGATTTATTTCACTTATGAGTATGGACTCCAGTTTTGTCCATTTGCCTACAATGGCCCCAAAACTGTCTTTCTTTATAGCTGAATAATATTCCACTATATAAAAATGCCACAATTTTTTAATCCAGTCTTTTGTGGATGGGCACTTGGGTTGCTTCCACATTTTAGCTATTACAAATTGTGCTGCTATAAACATGGGTGCACATATGTCAGAGTGATATGATCTTTCCAGATCTTCTGGGAAAATACCCAGAAGAGGAATAGCTGGTTTCAATGGAACCTCTAGACCTAGTTTGCCGAGAAATCTCCAAACGGCTCTCCACAGTGGTTGCACCAGTCTGCATTCCCACCAACAGTGTAATAGAGTCCCTATTTCTCCACAGCCTCGGCAGCATCTGTTATTGGATGACTTTTTCATACTGGCCAGTCTTACTGGGTTGAGATGAAATCTCGATGTTGTTTTTATTTGCATTTCTCGAATGACTAAGGATGTGGAACATTTTCTCATCTATTTATTTGCCATTTGTATTTCATTGTCTGAGAATTGTGTATTCATCTCAGATGCCCATTTCTGGATTGGGTCTTTGAATTTGGACAGGTACATGTTTTTTTAATTCTTTGTATGTTCTAGATAGAAGACCTTTGTCTGAGGGACAGCCAGCTAGGATTTTTTCCCAATTTGTGGGTTTTCTTTTTACTTTGCTGGTGATTTCTTTAGATGTACAAAATCTTTTCAGTAGGATGAGGTCCCAATTATTGATTCTTTGAAGTGTTTCCCTTGCAGCTTCGGTCTTGTTCATGAACTCTCTGCCTACTCCTATGTCTTCAAGATTTTTACCTACTCTCTCTTCCAATAGGTTTAGAGTTTCTGTTTTAATGTTGAGGTCTATGATCCATTTTCACCTGAGTTTGGTGCATGGTGATAGACTGGGTTCGATTTTCAGTTTTCAGCAAGAGGCGAGCCAGCTTTTCCAGCACCATTTATTAAACAGGCCTTCTGTTTTCCAGTGGGTTTGGTTGACCCCTTTGTCAAATATTAGGTAGCTGAGTGGGTTTTTCGTTGTGATTGAAACTTCCAGGCTGTTCCATTGATCCTCAGGTCTGTTATTTAGCCTGTACCAGGTTGATTTTATTACAGTTGCTTTGTAGTATAATTTCTCAGCTGCACATGGGTCTTTCTCCAAAATAGACCATATTTTAGCCCATAGAGCATATCTACCTAAATGCAAAAGAATTCAAATTATCCCATGCATATTATCGGACCACAATGCAATAAAATTGGAAATTAATGACAAAGACAACTCCAAAAACCACATAAACACGTGGAAATTAGACAACAACCTACTGAATAACCAATGGATCACACGAGAAGTTAAAGAAGAAATTAAAAGTTACCTACAAATAAATGAAAACGCAAGTACAACCTATCGGAATCTGTGGGATGCAATGAAAGCAGTCCTCAGAGGGAAATTTATAGCAATGAAATCATATACAAAGAAAATAGAAAGAGAGCAAATAAATAACCTATTGATACACCTCAAATTCTTAGAAAAAGAGCAACAAGCTAAACCAAGAGCCCAAAGAAGGGAG
>PVLD010002361.1:39546-168484 GCA_004027595.1 Dinomys branickii | reverse complement strand
TTGTTGTCTAATTTCCACGTGTTTATGTGGTTTTTGGAGTTCTCTTTGTCATTAATTTCCAATTTTATTGCATTGTGGTCCGATAATATGCATGGGATAATTTGAATTCTTTTGCATTTAGGTAGATATGCTCTATGGGCTAAAATGTGGTCTATTTTGGAGAAAGACCCATGTGCAGCTGAGAAAAATGTGTATTCTGTTGCTGTGGGGTGGAACACTGTATATACATCTACTAAGTCCATCTGTTCACACTTTTGGTTCAGGTCTGTTATTTCTTTGCTGAGTTTCTGTCCAGTTGACCTGTCTCTTTGCGTCAGAGGAGTGTTTAGGTCCCCTATTACAATAGTGTTATTAGTTGTTTGATTTTTTACGTCTGTCAAGATTTGACTTGTAAAGTTAGGTGCTCCATTGTTTGGTGCATAAATGTTTAGGATTGTTACCTCTTCCTCTTGTAGCTTTCCCCTAACTAGTATGTAGTGGCCTTCTTAAAGCTGTTTTGATGTTACTCGCTGGGCTGAGCTTCTTCCCGATTCAGGAAAAACCGGTTAGAGCGCCCACTTAACTCACCCTTTGATCGTGCAGACAGGAATGCCGTTCAGATGTATCTCTCTGGATGGAGCTTTTTCCTGACTCAGAAATCCCCCCCCCCCATCGCTGTTGCTCCAGTTGGCGCAGCTCAGGCTGCGGGGGTGGGGTTCTGAGCGGGATGCCGGACCGCTGCCCAGATTGGCGCAGTCTGTCCCTGTCGCTCCAATTCACGTGGCTCCCAAAATTGTTTTTATATTTCCTGTTATATAATCTTTTAAAAATGAGTGAAAAATGCAATTTTTGGTTATCTTGTATTTAAATAATTGGACTGGTAAGAGGTTGAAAATGTTTTTTCATAAAAATACATTTTTATATTGATCAGTTTTTATTGATTAGTTATGAGCCTTTTGTATTTTAAGTAAATTTGCACTTTGTTGGGTGAGTTCCAAGTTAATTTTATATGTCTTTCAACTTAGTTTATGGAATTTTATGCATGTGAAAAAAGTTTAAGGGTCTTGTTGTTCTTAATTTTTTTTCTTTTATTGCTTCTGAAACTTTTCTGGTCTTTTAATGTTTTAAATAAAGTGACATTTTTCTTTTATAGTTCTCTTAGTGAAAAAGAACTTTAGTATGTATAAACTCAACTACATCAGTAGTTCTCTGAATTACGCTTTAAAGCTTTATGGATGAGTATCACTTTCTAGAAGGTGTTCCTAATTTCCTCAACAAAAATAGGACCTACGTCCTGCTGTCTAGTGAGAGACCAAGCAGCTGAGGGTACTGAGAAAGAGAATGGCAAATTTGGCGACTTGTGATATACCTATGATGATACGGCTTCGAATATACATACTGAAAATATGTGTACACGACGATGTATTTCTCATTCTTCACCTTTATCAGGGTTATGAACAGTTTGAGAATCCAGTGAAAAGTAGAATGTTTCTATATTTCTCTAAGGAATCTTAGTATAGAGCTTGCTTTCATTTATTCTTTCAATGAATGTTTACTTTTTATTATTAGGGATCTGTGAAGAATTTAGTCTCCTTGAGAAAATACCCATGCTGTACAGTTATAGGCCCTTCACAGACCTTTTGCATCTTCATGAACAGACCCATAGAGAGAGGTCTTTTGTGGTCACCCAAAGCTTATATAACTGTGTTCTCTATTCTACTTCTTTATGTACTTCTTATCTTTGTGTTTTTCTTCTTCCAACTCCCCATCGTTCCTTTATGCCCACACCCCAATTCATTCCTAGGGGAAAGTTTCAGAGGTCAGGGACTCTGGTGCTTAGAACATTTTCTCTAGGACATAGGGATGTTGAGTCAGTACGTAGGCTAGTTACATATTTTGGGTGGTTTTTCTCATTTTTCTCCTTTGGCATGTCACAGATGCACTTGGAGAATCAGTTGAGAAAGAATTACAAAGTCTAAGGGTGGAAGGAATTTCAAGATAGAAGAATAGATTTCAGTTGTATGCGTATCAATGCAGAGAAGTAATCTGAAAGTATAAGATTTTGCGTTGGACTTTTAAATTAAGAAGTCATTTCTTATACTGTGCAAGAGAACGTTTAATAGAGGAATAAGGGAAAAAATGAAGATTAGCAAGGGTTGAGGAAGTGGAATAGCATTAGAGACGTACCCTTTTTAATCTTGTGAAAAGTGTAGGAGGAATACTTACATAAACTTGGTAATTTATGGTTCTTATTTTGGAGAGTTAATAGATGGATGAGTGGGTGGTCCAAGGCATGGGTAGTGATAGCTGGAGTTGTGTTTTTTTTTTTTTAAGAGTAGGAAAATTTACTAGAGAATAGGAATGAGGAATAGGAGTAGCTCCTGAGAGACAAAAGGGGGTCCCAAATGGGTTATCCTGGAGTTTTTGTTTTTACTTTTCTTGTACTTACAAAGCGAAAACTGTCAAGGTTCTAAGTGTCGTCCAAGGCAAGGATAGGTCCCAGCCTTACTGTTGTCCACGTAAATTTGGTATGTGTAGCACTAGAAAAAGGTAAATTCTGACTAGCATTCTCAGCCTTTTTTGTGTCTCGTTTTATGTTCGCAATTCAGTTTGGAATAGTAACATGTTTGAATGATTTCAAAGCATAAATTATCCAGATTTGAGAATTTTTTGGCAAAGCTTGGGAAAGGTGCACTATTTCCTTTGAAGATGTTGAATACACCCTTTTGGGGGATATACCTCTGATGGGAAATCACTATTCCCTATTACTTACCCCACTTCAGGGACACTGGGTGTAAATTTCAGACATTGCCTTTTGTGTACATTGGTAACCATTTTGAGGAAAAAGAAGGTAACATTGAGTAGGTGACTAGGAAATAATGATGATAATAATAATGTATGCACTGTATATTTCAAAAACAGGAGAATGGGTTTGAATGTTCTTACCACAAAGAAATGACAAATGTCTGTGGTAGATAATGATCACCTTGATTTAAATAATACATATGTATACATGTATCAAAATATTACATGTTACTACATAAACAAGTATAATTTTAGGTCCGTTAAAAATACATTACTTATAGAAACTTTACTCTTGTAACAAAAAATAGGAAAAACTGTACATTCCTTATTGAATGGATAAACTACGTATGGCAGATGCTTATAATTTAAATTAAATGTAGATGACCTGAAGTGCTATATGGCCCCAGTGAACTTGTAGGTAAACCATTCACAGTGGTTGGATGTTGAACATTGATGAGAGGCACCGTAGAGGATGGAGCCTGAAGAGAGGGCTGCAAAGGGACATAGGCAAACTTCCTGAGATAAGAGAGTGGTCCGTACCATGCTTGATAAACTGATTACGGGACTTCACATTTATTTAAAAACTCACCAAATTGTAGTCTGAGACTGATGAATTTTTTTGTAATACCTCAGTAAAATTAAACAAAAAAGTAGGCATTATGTTACTGTCAAAATGCTGGTGAAGGTCTTCTTTTTCCCTTTAAAAATTTCAGTCTACACAGTAATATATGCACATCCACGTTCATAGCAGCATAGCAGCACAGTTTGTAATAGCTAAATCTTGGAAACAACCCAGATGCAACCAAGGAATGGCTAAAAAAAGTTGTGATTTTTTATACAATGGAGTACTATTCAGCCATAAAGAAGGATAAGCTTGAGACATTTCTAGGTAAGTGCATGCACCTTAATATGACTCTTAAGTGAATAAAATTGGACAGGTGTAAATATTTCATTGTTCCTCTGATGTGAGAAATTGAGTGTAAATCAGGTTCGTTGGTCATTATTACATTGTTCAAATTAATGGGGCTCACTGATATTTACATATATGTATAATTGTGCATTATTGCCCATTTTGTAATCATGTTATTTATTTATTTATTTATTTATTTATTGGTACTGGGAATTGAACTCAGGACCTTGCAGTTGCCAGGCAGACACTTGTGCTGCTGAGCTATATCCCTCGCCTTTGAAAGTATAAATAAGGACCAAAAAGTATAATAGATATTGCAAAATAGGAAGAAACTGTTGAAGTGGAAAGGGGAACTAGGGAGGGGAAGGGGGAAAAGAAAGGAAAAAAATAAAAATGGTAAAAGAAGGAAAAATGGAAACAAAGCTTTGTAAATAAGGAGAAGAGAAGTTGAAGGGAGCAGATTGGGGGAGAAAAGAACAATCAAGATACATCATGTACAGGTACAAATTCCCTCTAATGATATAATCATTATGTATATGTAAATTGTACCAATAAACTTAGTTAAAAAAATTCCAGTCTATTATGGATGCATACTTCTATGAAATACAATAAAATCACCCCAAAAAATAGAATTAAAAACCATATTAAATGTAAGCTCCAATTTTTATCAGATTCAATAAACATAAAATCGTACAGTCAGGTTGTTCTATTAGATGTGCTTACTCTGAGTTTCTGCACATATCTCCTGGCTGGTTATTGTGAATTGGTGATGGTTCTTGAACTCATCTTTTTCAGATACTGCCTTGAGTAGCAGTGGTACAGGTGACAGTGCTACATTGCTTTAATTTTCCTCTCAATTTAAAGTAGGTTTAATGAGTTACTGGATTTTAGATTTATAAAAAGTAGTTATGTAAAAGCTGTAACACCTGTGTTCTTATGTAACTGGTGAAATGTTGCTTTTTGATAATAGTTGCTAGTTTTTTCTGGTGCTAAAATGAGTAATTTTTCTGTTAATAATGGGGTTTGCTTTACCTTTGCAGTCATATATTCTGTGTTCGTAAACTTCAAACAGGCATATTTTAAACATGAAAGGAAAAGTTATACCATTTAACACCACAAGATGTCACTTATGTAAAAATAAAGTGATAGCCTAATACTCAAAGCTAGAAAGTGCAGGTAACTAGCTAAGTAAACTAGATAAATAAAAATACAATGTATATGTTTGAAACAAGTATTGGTTTTCAACAGAATCTTTGAAAATGTTGCTAATTCAACTTTATTTTGTGAATCACCTATCCTAATGTGTAGCAAAAAATTTAATTTCTAATATTTTGGTGGTTGCACATTAATAGGCCACTTTTGAATTTATGTCACGAAAAAGAAATGTAAAATGACTTGGTAAAAGTGAATTTATTTTGAAGGTAAACTAGGTGCTATAGTATTAACTTTTCTAAATCTTTTTGGTGTCAAGCAAAGAGGAATTTGGAAAGAAATATGTAATTCATGTTACAATTTTATGACATAAATGAAAAGCTGAATGTTACATCAGGTTGAAATAGTGCTAGGCCGTCTTCCTTTTGTCGGAACTTCAAAGTTACCAGGCCTCTCTCTGTATTAAAACAGCAGACATTTGTAGTTGCTCTTGAGAACTCCCTTTTCTGCTGAAAACAAAGAGCAAAACCTTTGGCTTTACTATCAGGATCCTCTTTTCTTGTTTGTAATTTGAGAGAGCAGGTCAAGACCTAAAAGGTGGTTGGGGGGAGGCTGTGAGGCCCCCTGTTGGATTTGAAAGGAGGAAGCCAAATTCCCATTAGGACATGAGTAGCATTGTGTCTGTGGTTAGAGGGTAGGATGACTGTAGACTTGCGTTTAGTTCTTCTCTATTGCTCCTTTCTCCAGAAGGCACTGGTGGGGAATTGGAGAACACTCTTGGGCCAAAGAAAAGGAGAACAAGCTGGAGAAAATTACTTTCTCTTTTGGCATATATGTGTATGGTCAGTTTTCCTATTTAATGCCTATCTAATTACTTGCTTTTTTTTCTTTTCTAACTCCAATAAGCTTTTAGGTTTTAGGATTTACTTACACAAGTATACATAGTCATTAAGTAAAATGAAAAAATAGCAAAAAGTAGAAGAAAAAATTACACATGGTTCCATTTTTTTTCTCCTATGCAGTGTGAAAGAGCTTAAGTTTTGAGGACATCTTAAACTCCCTAGATATTAAAATACTATATGAAAATACTAAATGTTCAGTGAACATTTATAATATTTTAATATTTAATAATTGTATGTCCTCAGACACAGTTTTTATATATTTCTGTCTACTATTGACTTTGGTTTATAAATTTTTGAAACAGGGTCTTGTTAGGTAGGTCAGGTTGGCTGGCCTAGAACCTACTGTTCAGCCCATGCTGGCCTCCAGCTCACTATGATGCTCCTGTCTCAGCCTCCCAAGTGCTGGAATTGTAGGCATTTGTCACTAGGCCTAGCTTGGTTGTATGTTTTGATAGAACTGAGACCCACACGGAAGCAGACCAGAGCTTCTGACATGAGAGAAGCCTTTATCAGGGGGAGTAGCAGGCTGCCCAGCGAACCAAGGCAGCAGCGAGCTGAGCAAAGCGTGGGCCTTTATGTTCTTTTTTCAGTGGAGTGGGGGAAGCAGGTATCCCTGGGTCAGAATAGTCGGAGCAGGGGAAGGGTGTCCAGGCCAGAATAGCTGGAGCCAGGTGAGTTCATCAGAATCACGGTGGGTGTCGGTGGGCTAGAGCAACCTGAGTGAGTTGCCAAGGCAGATGGAGGGCGGGGCTAGCTTTTGTGGCCAAGAGGAACTGAAATAGAACAGGTAAGGGAAGGAAAGAAATATTGAGTTAAAGTTTTCCCGTAAGGAGGCTGGCTGCCTTCTGACTTACCATTTTTAATTAGGGATGATAGTTTTTTTCAGTATAGTTTTTATTAGTGCATATTAATTTTATAAAACATTGGGTTTCATTGTGGCATTTTCATACATGCTTATGACATTTTGAACTTACATAGCCCTCCAAGAACAGGTGTTTTAATTATTGAATGTAGTTTATTTACCCCCCATGAGTGGTCACCATTGTATTTAATTTTAGGAGCTGTTTAGAAAGTTAACTTTTCTTATAATAAATGTAATTGCTTTTAATTATTATTTTTTGGAAAAAATTTGCTTCGTTTTTATTTCTTTGACCCACTGACAGTCTGTAACCCTTAAGTTGTATGGTAGGTTGCCAAAGATGTCAGAACACGATGCGATGGCCTGGACGGCTTCACGAATAGTTGTTTTCTACAAGTTTTTTTTTTCCCCCAAGTTCTAAAGGCTAGGAGATCACGGTCATCGGCACAGTGGGGACCTCCTTGGGGCTCTTTCTGGCTTGTACTTGGCCGTCGTGCTGTGTCCCTAGCGGAGTAAAGCCCACCTCTGTAGCCTCATTTTAACTCACATCTTTGAAGTCTCAAATTTAATCACATTTGGAGGTACTGGAGATTAGAATTTCTACATAGGAATTTAGGGTGGGGGGACACAATAACCTGATCACAGTCATTTATTTATTTAAAAATTTTATTATTATTTGTGGTACTGTAGATTGAATCTAGAACCTCACACACGCTAGGCAAATCCTCCACCAAGTTTCATCCCCAGCCCTGATCATTTATTCTTTGCTACATTAGACCTAAATTTATAAAGTGTTTTAAAACTTAAGGAAGAATTCTTGTTCAGGGTATGTCTTAGGAGTGGGGAAGCTCATCTCACCGATATTTAACCTTCGGCTGAGCTGGAATGTCTTTGGTGGTTTTTATTCATTTTCTTGTACCATGTTGCATGAACGAGTCATGTGGAGTTGAGTTTTAAAATTATCTTTATTTTGTAGGGTTTGCCACAGAGCTGGAAAGACTGCTACTTATAGCTAGTAACTATTGCAAGTAGTTAGTTATAATTCATACTACTACAGGCTTAGTTTCTTGTCAGTTGCTTTTTTCCAGTGCAGTAAAAGAGACTCCTTTGGCATACTAACGTAAGATTCAGTGATTTAAATTCTTAAATAGATGTAAAGTTAATATTGCAGTTTCAAAGTATGTAAAACGGTGGCCTCTGATCTCCAGTATACTTCTCAGACATAGAGAGAACAAACAGTCTTATTCACAAAGTACTGTACAGTAATATTTTAGTTCATGAATGTTTCTGTTTGCCAACAGTTTGGTCCCAAACCAAAACGTTTGGCAAAATTTGCGTCTGTTCAGAAACTCCACCATGGGTGACAAACGTGATCATGGCTATCTTCCTTAAAACCATAAAACAAATTAAGTTTGTAAACCAAGGCATAAATATATCTTATTCACATAGAGTGAATAAAATATTATAAAACTTTTAAAAATCAAATTTATGGAGATATGATTTGCATATAAGTTATCCATCTAAATATTATGATTAGATGAATTTTTGACAAATGTATATACCTGAGAAGTGTCCACCACAATTTAAAAAAGAAATGAAACATTTATATCATCTTATACAATAAATTTTCTTTTATTTTCTTCTCTCACCCTACTCCTAGGCCCCAGTTAACCACTTACCTGTTTTCTGTCATTACACATGAGAATGTTACATGAGTTAAGTCATACCCTCCTCTTGTGCCTAGTTTCTTAGTGCAGTAATTTTGAGGATTCCCATCTTGTTGCATGTACTATATTAATATTTAATTCTTTTCATTGCTGAGTGATACTCTGTGGATAAATCCCTCTTTGTTGATGGACATTTAGTTTGTTTCAAGTTGCTTACTATTATGACCAAAGTTGTGAATATCTATGTAAATCATTGGATGAATACGTTTTTATCTTTCTTGGGAGAGGAATGACTGGGTCATGTGGCAGCTGTATGTTTAAATTTGTAAGAAACTTGCATTGTTTTGAAGTAGTCCTACCATTTTATAGTCCCACCAGAAGTGCATGAGTTCTCGTTGCTCCATGTCCATTTTAGTAGTATTTGCTATTGTCTTTTTAATTTTAGCTATTTCAGTAGGTCGTAAGGGTATCTTTTTATATTTTTGTTTCTCTGATGACTAACGATCTCGAGTATCTTTTAGTGTGTCTATTGACATTTATACATTTTCTTTTGTTAAATAATTGGCTTTTTTTGACTTGTTTTTTTAACTGGGTTGTAATTATTATATAGCTATCTTTTAATTAAAGTTATTTGGAAATAGTAGATTCATATGCAGTAGAAAGAAAACTTACGTACCTTTTACCATTTCCTTCAGTGATAAAATCTTGTAAAACTACAATACAGAAGCATAGTCAGGATGCTGACATTGATACAAACCTGAACGTGTTCAGATTTCTCCATTTGCACCTGAGTGTCCTCACATCCAGGTGTGATTGGTTCTGTTAAGTTCTGTCTTGTGTAGTTCATGTAGCCACCATGACAGTTAAGAATAGTTCCTTCCTCATAAAGGTCCCTTCCCCCCTACGCTCCTCCTTTCTTCCCCTTCACCTCTCCAAGCACTTGTCATTTCTTCATTCTGTAATCTTATTACTTCAAGAATGTTATGTAAATGAATCATACAGTAACCTTTTAGGATTGATGTTTCTCTGTACTTTTTTGGAAATTAGTAAGAGTTGTGTTTCAGTAATGTTTCTTTTTATTGCCGAGTCATCCATTTTATTACCCATTGGTGGGCATATGGGTAGTTTCTGCTTTTGCTAATCATCATGAAGCTTCTGTGAATTCTTGTGTACAGTTTTGTGTGTGTGTGAGTATAAAAATTGACTTCCAAGGGAGAGATGCCAACAAGTCAATGGTAATTAGGCTGAATAGTAATCGCAGGTTTAGTTCTAAAGGAAACTTTCAAAAAATGTAGCTGTTTATATTCCTACTAGCATCACACAGGTAATCCCCTTTGTGTCTTCACCATCACTTGGTGTTCTTTTCATTTCTTAATTTTAGCCATACTGATGTGTGTGTAATGAAAGCTGGCTGTGATTTCAAACTCATACTTCTCTAATAGATAACGAGATTGAATATATTTTCATGTACTCTTTTGTCACTTATAAGATTTTTGGTTGAAATGTTTGTTAATGTCTGTATTAATTTGCTAAGGCTGCCAAAACAAAATAATATAGACTGGAAGGTTTAAACAAGTTATTTATGATATACAGTTTTGGCAGATGAAGTTTTTCCTGAGGCCTCTTTTCTTGGCTTACAGATGGCACCTTTTCACTGTTCTCAGTGTTTCGTCCTGTGCAATTCCAGAATGGGAATTGACAGCCGTTCTTCATTTTCTCTCATCTCTGCCCCCATAGGTCCAAGCTGGCTGTATCTCTGGTGGCATAATTCCCTTTTTTTCCTACTTCTGCTGGCAGGGCTGGTCAAATCTATGAGCTGTACTTACAATCTCTCTTCACATGATTTTCTAGCCACACTATTGGTGCTCGTTCCAGACCACTTTCTAACTCTTTGCAGCATAGGCTGAGAAATTTCCAAATCTCCCAAGTTCTGACTTACCTTACCAGTTCTGTCTCATGTCTCTCACATTTTACTGCTAACAGCAGAGAAAAAAACAGGTCGTTCCTTCAATGTATTGCTTAGAAATCTCTTCAGCTAAATATCCAACCAGTTCATCATTTTTAATTTCTCCTTTCCATAAGATATTAGACATAATTTAGCCAAGGTCTGTGCTACTTTTTATAATAAGGGTCACTTTTTCTCTGTTGCCAGTAATATCCACCTCATTTCTGAGAATCATCTTTACCAAATGCATTTCTACTAGTAGTCTCTGCTGTGCTATACTCCTTTCCAACATGCATCTCAAAACTTTCCTAGCCTCTATCTATTACCCAGTTCCCAAACCACTTTTATGTTTCAAGGTGTTTGTTTCTGTGGCATTCTACTGACTGAAATTTGTGAGTTTGCTGGGACTGCTGTAACAAACAGCACACACTAGGTGGCTTCAACGACAGAAACTTCTCACAGTTCTGGAGGCTTAAGGTCCAAAGTCATGGTGTCAGTACATTTGGTTTTTCCTGGGACCTCTTTGCTTGGCTTGCAGATGGGCATCTTCTTTCCCTGTCTTCCTGGCCTTTCTTCTGGCTGTGTACATCCTTTTTGTCTCTTCCCTTCTTGTAAGGATGCCATCATTCATATTGGATCAGGGCCTAACTCTCTTGACCTCATTTAACCGTAATGATCTCTTCAAAGGCTCTTTTTCCAAATATAGTAACTTTAGGTTTTATGGTATCAACAGAAGAGTTTTGGGAGAAGAGAAGATTCAGTTCAGGCCATACCAGTGTCTTTTGTTCCATTTCTAGTTGAATTGTTTGGTTTATTAGTGTTCAGTTTCAGGATTTCTTTTGTATTCCAGATACCTGTCCTTTGTCAGATTTGTGGTTGTATTTCTTTTCTGCCAATATTTTATTTTAAAAAATGCTCCTGATAGGGTCTCTCACAAAGCAAAAATTTTTAATTTTGATAAAATTCAGTTTGTCAGTATTCTCTTTTATGGACTGTGCTTTTCATGTCCTCTCTTAAGAAGTCTTCGTCTCGGTATATAGCAGTTTTTAAAACTGTTCTGCCATGTTTAAGGAACAATTATTAATTATTACAAATTGCCGATTTTCTTTAGTGAGGAGAGGGTGGATTTGTGAATTTATAGAGAAGGTTTACGTAAAAGAATTTAGTCACAACCAAAAAATAGAAAGAAATTAAAAAACTATTGATAGACAAGTCTTCATTTTTCTCATTTTTTGCAGCTCTTCTGAGTAAAGGAGTTGCTAGCTTTTGTTCTGGACTACCTTTTAAGGATATTTTATATAACTTGGAAAAGAGTGTTACTGTTTCTCTTTGGTAAGGTTGGCCTACCTGGTAGCATCATCGTCTGCTTGGGTTTTCCCAGCTGGGAACAGTAGAAATCTATCTTACCCTTAATACGTCACAGTATCCCACTGTGCCAGGCCCTGTCTTACATTGAATCTCTCCTTTATCTTCATCCCTTATTACTAACTGCCCTGCTTCATTATCTCATGCTCTTGTGTAGATGTTAAAATTGCTTCTATTCTCAGAGTTAAGGGAGTCTCAGTGGGAGTTTTCCTTTATATTTATGTTCTCCTCCTATTAAGAAGCTGGGAAAAGGGGAGTGATGTGAATGAACTTTAATTGGGGCATTTTTTGACAAACATCTTTGGGGTTTGGGCAGATGAAGATATATTAGTGCTGATTCAGGGAATTTTTTTCTTTTGTCCCTGGTGATTATATCAAAGAAATTTTGGGGTGTAGAATCTGTATGCATGTGCTCCTATTGTTTAAATATTAAATGTATAGCTTAGCACACAGATTTTGTAGGTTAAAATGAGAAATACATATTTAATTATAAATAAGAATGTAGTTACTTAACATTGCCCATCATATTATTTGTAATTCTTAAGAAAAAATTTTAGTAGCCATTTCATATAAAACTCCCAACTACAGATTTTTTCCCCTTCTCTTTTGTAATAGGAATGAAGATCTAAAACAAATGCTGGAGAGCAACAAAGACTCTGCTAAATTGGATGCTATGAAACGGATTGTTGGGGTTGGTAAAATACTTGGTTATTTTTATTTTTTTTTTGTAAAAATGGAAATGTGATTGTATTAACTGAACTAAATAATGTATAAATATCAGAACACTTATTGTTTAATATTAGACTATTTCTATCTAAAAATGTGAAGAGGTATTGAAGTCAAAATTTAAGAAACTTGGGTTCTAATTTCATCTATTGTCTGCTTTGACTTTTCTGTCTCAAATATCAAGATATTTCTCCTGTGAGATAGAGGGAATTAATCATTTTGAAGACAACATGATACACAACTATATTTTGACTTCATGTCGAGAGAGACATTTCAGGATTTTTTTTGTCATTTTGTGACCTAAGTTGTAAGCATACTTTCTTCTGTTTTTCAAATGCTGTTGGTACCAAAAACTTCTTTTATTCAATGTAATAGGCTAAAACTTTAATAAGTATTGTTAAATGTAGACTCATTTACCCTATTTTATTATACTGCAAAAATTAAATGGAGAGATACTTTATGTCCATAGATTGAAAGACTAATAATATTAAAACACCAAAGTGGTCTACGTAGACTATTAAAATCCCAATGATACTTTTTGCAAAAAAAGAAAATTCCATTCTAAAATTCATGTGCTATCTCCTAGGTTCTTGAACAACCAGGATAGTCTTGAAAAAGAATAAAGTTATAGGTCTCAAACTTCCTGATTTACTGCAAAACTACAGTAATCAAAACAGTGGGGTACTAAGATAAAGTACATGGGGACCAATAGAACCCTGTAGAGTAACCAGAAATAAACTCTTACATTTATGGTCAAATGTTTGTTTTTATGGTACTGGAAATTTTTTTTTTTTCGTACTGGGTATTATGCTCAGGACCTTGCACTTGCCAGACAGAGCTTGTGCCACTGAGCTATATCCCCAGTGAGTATTGGACTTCTAAAAATCATTTTAGGTGTATATTTTAAATGTTAGAACCCTATTAATATAGTTCTTTTGATATGATCCCTGTTTTGCTCATTTATATTTGCCCACAGCTTTAAAAATTTTTTGGCAGTATTGGGGACTTAGCCCAGGGTCTCACACATGCTAGGCGAGTACTTTAGCATTGAACTGCATCCCAGCCCTTTCTGTTTTATTTTGCCAATTGACCTGACTGACCTGGAACTTGGAGTTGTCCTGCTGCAGGTTCTCAAGTAGGTGGGTTTTCAGACAAGGACCACCACACTTCACAGTTTTTACTTTTTTTGTCATGTTCTCATTCTTTACGTGTTTGGTTTGTTTCCAGGTGTCAGGATTTCACTTGGGAAGAGAATGTGGATCGCATTATCTCTGAGTCCTTGTGTGTCTCAACAGGTTTCTCTTCTTTTCCATGTGACAATAGATTACTTAATAGAATTTTGGGGTTGGAGTATTATCTTATCCTTAAATTTGTGTAGGTTTTATTTCTCTTTCCTGTCTTTAGGCAGCAGAAACATTTCAACCAGACTTGTTTTCCTTTTTCCATGAATTTACTTTATACTTTCAGTGTTTTGAGGAAAAGGTAAATTTAATCAAGATGTTCTGTTTTGATTTCTCTCCACTAATGCTCTCTAATCTCTTAAACTGATGAACCCTGCTATTGTGTTTATTTATTTACTTACTTAATTATTTAGTGGTACTGAGAACTGAACCCAGGGGCATTCTACCACTGAACTATATTCTTAGCCGTTTTTCTTTTTTTGAGACAGGATCTTCCTTAGTTACCCAGAGGGCCTCAAACCCGGGCTCCTCTTGCCTCAACCACCCAGGTAGCTGGGAGTATCAGTGGACACCATCCTTGTCTTGTGCTAAAATCTTCACTTGATCTTAGCCAAAAGGCTGACAAGTGATTTGTGTTAAATTCTTAAATCTCTCATTTACTTAGAAAATTGTTTTCTGTTATTTACTGTCTTTTCCCCATGCCTAGCAGTTTGCCTATACTTTCTTGACATTCCTGTTTTGGATTTTTTACATTTCTTTGAATGTTTTACATTTCTTTGAAATGTCTTTCATATTTCTGTTTTCTCACCTTTTCAAATTGATAATATTTCTCAGTCTTTTCCTGATTTTGGGGTTTTTTGTTTGTTTGTTTAAGCTGGCATTGAAATTTAATTTATATTTTAACATTCCTTTTCTCTCCCATTAAATGCCATGTTCCCTCAAATATCATGAAGAATATGAATTAGACTTACTTGCCATTTTTCTTTTTTGTAGCCAGTCATTGTCAGAGAAGGTGCTTTTCTTTCTCCAGTAAGTCCTCCTCTTTGGAGCTATGGAATGCTCTGTACATCTAGTTTTTCCCCCTATTAGGTCATGCTTAGAGAGATTTAGAGGCATCTGGAGTAGTTGAGAATTCCTGTTGAGATTGGTTATGTTGTAGTCTCTATAAAGTTACTGTACCAGCACTTTCAAGCTTAGGTTCGGGAAGAAGAGATTGGTTTCCATATCAATAGTTAACTCGTGGGAGGTGGTATCTTATATCTATTTTCTAGATTGAAACGAATGGGTAGATGATTGTTTTCTTAAATATTATTTCAGCTATATCATACTGCAAAAATTTTTATCATTTGGTAGATTATCTATAATTGAAAATATCCTCACTTAGCTGAGTCTGGCGGTGCATGCCTGCAGTTTTCAGCACTTTCAGAGACTGAGGCAGAAGACTGCAAGTTGGAGTACAGTCTGGGCAACTTAGTGAACCTTGTCTCAAAAGAAAAAAATTTTAAAGGAGGGGGCTGGGGATGTAGGTCAGTGCAAAGGTCCTGGGTTCAAGCATCAGTCACACATAAACAAAACAAAAAAAAGAAATCTTGGATTGACCCAGTAGCAGAATGAAAACGACAGAGGAAAGAGTCAGAAGTTGAAGACTGACAGATGATTTTTTTTTTTTGGAGACAGGG
The DNA here is from genome assembly GCA_004027595.1 of Dinomys branickii. Taxonomy (NCBI): domain Eukaryota; kingdom Metazoa; phylum Chordata; class Mammalia; order Rodentia; family Dinomyidae; genus Dinomys; species Dinomys branickii. The sequence continues at coordinate 153,314 of PVLD010002361.1, read as the reverse complement.
TCTCACTATGCAGTTCAGGCTGGCCTTGAGCTCTCTTGTATAGCCTAGGCTGGCCTCAAACTCACAACAATCCTCCTGCCTCCTGAGTGCTGGGATTGCAGGTGTGCGCCACCACACCCAAGAGATGATTGAACAAAATTACTTTTGGAGTATTTCACTGTGAAAGGCATCCTACTCATTGAGTAACTGTCGTCTTTCCTCCCTTTTCTCCACCTTCAAATAAACTAAGTTCTTTTAGTTTAGACTTGATTCTTTAATTCTTTACTAACACTGGGTTTATGATCCCTATGAGCTATGTTTTCCAGCTGTCTTAGTTACTTGAGTCTCATTGCTGAGACAAAATACCTAATACCCAAAGGTAGGGGAGGAAAGGTTTATTTAGCTCACAGTTTGTAGAGGTTTCAGTCCTTTAATCAGCTGGCTCCAAGGTAGGGTGACATGTGGCAGAGGGGCAACAGGTCCTCGTAGCCATCTTTTGGAAGATACCAAAAGTCCTGAGCAAAGGGCGAGGAGCAAGCCTCTTTTATTCCTTTACATTGTATGGAGGCTACCTGCCCTAGGGCGGGTGTAGCACTCACACCCCCAGTCCTAGCATTAGATAATGAACCAGTCACAAATTCTAAATTCAGATACCTCGAAAAGTTGGCCCTTCTTGACTGCATGAGGCTTTGGGGTGACATCCGCACACAAACCATAATGCCAGCAGAGTACCAGCTTACAGCGCATGGATAAACATGGGAATCAGAGAAGAGCAGGTGTAGCTAACCAGAGTGAATTTGAGAAAAACCTACGTTGGAAGTAAATAAGAAGCCAGCAGCAAAAACCAGCCACATTATAAGTATCAAGACTGCACGTCCTCAAGGGAGGTCAGAGTAGACTTCCAGAAGCTGATAGACTCTTAGGAGAGAAGAAAAACAGGCTGCACACAAGTGCGCATCAGTGAGCACGTGAGCAGACTGGTTGTGAGCTTCAGGGAAATCCGAAGAGGCTATTTCTGGTCACAAAGAGGCTACAGTGTGTCTTTGTGAAGCCATGAAGCTGACAGTCTGAGTAGGCTCACTTGTCCGTGGAGTTGCTGTGGGACAGCCACAAGGAACAGCCCTTCATCCAGAGAGGCAGAAGAGGTGAAGTGTGAGGAGTGACTGAAGGCACAGCAGAACATGGACAGGGACGCCCCTGCCCATCTCTGGGAATCTCCCAAGCCCTCTGCAGAAGATGTGGAGCACGGACATCCCCTTCTTCCTAAGATGCACAGCTGTTCTACAGAGGAATACCTCCTTGAAATTCAGGGGATTTTGACAGGGATCCAAACACACTGCCCTGTGTGCTTCAGCTGGAGTGAGCCAGTAGAGTCAGATATGGAAAGCAAAGCCCCAAAATGACAGAATAGTTATAGAGGAGCAGGAAACCAAAATTGCAGATTTGAAGAGATGTGGAGTTTCTTGTGGCTGAGAATGAAAGAATAAGGAAAGAAAATAAACAACTAACGGCTGAAAAGGCCACACTTCTAAAAGGTTCAACAGATGAAGAGCTGGGTGTGGATTCTGGTTTTGTAGAAAAACCAGGGTTCTGGAGCTTGCCACCACATTCAGAAAATGCTGCAGCCTCCTCAGCCTGGCAGCAGTTTGCAGCAAATACCAGGGAACCCCAGGACATTCCAATACCCAGCGTTCCTCCTTTAGATTTTGAATCTCCACAACTTCTGATTATGGAGTGCCCTGAGGACATTCTGAAAGGATTTATGAGTAATTAAAATGGAAGGACAGCAGAGACATCAGAAGAGGAAGTAATGCAGGAACACAGTTAATCCAGAAGAGAAAAGAGAGCCGCACACAAGGGCGGTCCCGAATTATCATCCTCTGGCTTCTGTGGGAGAGAGGTACAGCTGGACACGGGGATAGACGGTATGAAGCACAGCGCAGATCTGATTCTCTGGCACAGCTGATCATTCCAGCTTGGCAGACGTAGCTCAAGGTTGGCTTTCTCCTGATACAAACCAAACAGCTACCTTGAACAGTATTTTCGAGCAACAGTATTTTGTATCTTTAGGGTTTAAATGTATAAAAGTATGTTGTGTATAAATTAATCTATAATGGCTATAAATGATAACGCAAAACCTAAATAGTACAGTGGCTTGAGGGGCTGCCTTGTATTTGAAATATGCTCTTTATTGTGTATTGACTATACTGTATGTATTTTGTTATGCACATTTTGTGTAAAGGAAGTGTGTAAGATGCACACCTTTCTAGATGAAACTATATTTGCCACACTTGCACTACTCATAACATAATTATAACCTCAAGACTATTGAGAAATACTTAAATTTCCATTTTATGAAGAAAGGAATGAAATTATTAGTTATGCTTTTAAAAAAATTATGTTTATATAACTAATCAGAGTGCATTTAAAATTCTGTTTGTCATATAATGCATCATTTGAAAATGCCAGGCAAATATCATTTGCTTTTAATGATTGTGAGTGGAAGTTATGCTAGCTGGCAGTATTTGACTTTAAGAAATAAATAAAATAATTGTGTTTAAAAACAATAAGTACTTTTGAATAACAGACATTAAGAAGTGAAAAGAACTTCAATCTTGTTGGATGATTTCAGGAAGTCAAGTGTACGTATGTATCATTGTGTGTGTGTTTTTTAATTTTTTCCTTCAAGAACAGGATCTTGTTGTGCAGTTCAGCCTGGCCTTGAATTCACTATATAGCCCACGCTGGCTTTGGACTCACAGCAATTCTCTTGCCGCCTTAGCCTCTCGAGTGCTGGAAATTACAGGCGTGTACAACCATGCCTAGCTCTGAATGTATCATTGGAATTCCAGAAAGAAAGGAAAAAGAGATTGGGGTGGGAAAAATACCTAAAAATAATAAAAGATTAAAAGAATCCTGTGGTTATTAAAGTTTCTGCATTTTATTTGACCTAGTACAATGTTAACTCTAGACTGGGTAAGGTTTATTATATCTGTTTATTGTATCAAAAAAGCCAAAAGTTTTTATGAAAATAAAATACTAAATTCCAAAAAGTTTGTAATTTAGAAGAGGAAAGCACAAACAGCATAAAATACAGGGAATAAATAGAAAACAGGTAAAGAAATGATAGACCTGAGTCTAGCCATATCTATAACTACATTAAATGTAAATATCTTGTGTTACCGATTAAAAGAGATTATTAGGTTGGGTGAAACTGTTAAGATGAAAATATATGCTCTCTGAAAAAAGCTTATTGTATTGTAACATGAAGAGATTCATTTAAAATATAAAGTTGGGAAAATATACCCTACATAAACACACAAAAAAGCTTGAGTAATTATCAATATCAGAGAAAGTAAACTTCTGAACAAATAGAGCTAAAGGGCTAAAGAGGGACATTATGTAACAAAGAGCCATTCCCCATAATGCAGAGCAAAATGAAATAACAAACCACAAAAGTCTGTTCAGGTTGAAAGGAAAGATAGGTAAGTTCATAATTATAGTTGGAGACTTCAGTGCTTTTAAAAATCAGTGCATTAAGAAGTTAGAAAACCAGTGAGATTATTGAAGATTGTAATAACATCACCTAATTATAATTGATATCTATAGAGCACACTACCCAGCATACGCATTTTGCGACAGGCAAAATAGACTTATTAGTGCCATTAAACCAGTTTTAACATACCTTGTATGATTTCAGTTCTTAAATTGGTTTCCTGACCATGTATCAACTAGAGGAAGTCACTAGAGGAACGGATTTAATATAAAACATATATGTGATTATATAAAGGATTTACAAGGTAAGCTTACATTGGCCACCTGCCAAATCCAGTGCAAGAATACAAAATGGCCAACTGTGTGCTGGAGAACCAGAGGCCTGGAGCTCACTGCAGAGCCCGTTGCAAGTATGTCAGCAAGCTGAGGGGTCTGCGTCAGAAGGGTGATGCGCCTGCATTGGAGGCTCGAAGGAACGGGGACTAAGGACCCAAGGCGTGGTAAGGACTGGATCTCTTCTACAGAAGACTTCTTCCTTCTTCCCTTTTCATTCCATCTGTGCTGCACCAGCATGTTGGTTGGTGTTACCCACATCTGGGGTAGGTCCTCCCTTCTCAGTTTGTCCCTTACGTGAGTCCTCCACAAACACACCCAGTGTTTACTAATCTGCTAAGTGGGGTTCTTACTCAAGTCAAGCTGACATAATTGCAGTTAAGGATCACAGACCATAATGGAATTAAACCCGTTGGAAGAGATCAAGAAACTCCTTCAATGTTTGAAAACTATACGTCATGCTTCTAAACGATCTATTAGTCAAAGTGGAAGTTGCAGCAAAATTAGAGTGAAAATGAAAAACTATACTAAAACTTGGAGGACTTAGGTAAAGCAGTAATTTATAGTAATGAAAGTTTACATTTGAAAAGTTTCCAATATGATTTAAACACTCACCATGACACACTAGAAATAGAGAAGCAAATTAAATTAACTAGAGAAAAGAAGTGCTATACAGTAAAAATTGGTGAAAGTGAGGGGAGGAAAAGCAATAGAGTAAAATTAGTGAATTTAAAAACTGATTCTTGGGGCTGGGGATACAGCTCAGTGGAATAAGTGCCTGCCTAGCAAGCACAGGGTCCTCAGTTCAATCCCCAGTACTGCCAAAAAGAAAAAAAAATAAAATAAAAAAAAATAAAAACTGATTCTTGGAAAGACTGATAAAAATTGATCCTATGACAGAATGACCAAAGAGAGGGCAAGTTATCAATATCAGGAAGAAGAGATGTCACATTTTTGACATTAAAAGAATAGGAAATATTTCACATACCTTGATCTATTTATTTGAAAACTTTGTTGAAGTGGACAAAGTCTTTGAAGACACTACAAAGTTCATTCAAGAAGAACTGGATTACCCAAATAGTCCCATGTCTTCCAAAGTAATTGAATTTTTCATTGAAAAACCTTCTAACATAGAAAACTCCAACTCTACATAAAGCCTTCCAGAAAACGGGAAATGAAAAATGAAAAAAGTCTTAAGTTTGGTTTATAAGGTTAGCATTACCCTATAGGAAAATTAGACATCTGTTGTAAGAAAATTAACTGTATCCATATATGGAGGATTAAAGTGTGTAAATCAATTAAATATCCCAAATTAAAGTGCTAACTGGCCTAAAACTGTAGTAGGAAGAAAATTTATACTGGGGCTGGAGCTACCAAAGTTCAAAGATAAAGCCAAGTACTATAAGTAAAACAAGTCAGAAATAGTTCCTCTTTAATCTAGATGTGAACAACTAGTGACTGTGATCTGGAAGAATTCTTTCTCTTCCTTAGGTAGAAGCTCAAACTACCCAACATCTTAGAAGAGATGGTTAGAGCCTGGGAGAGTTTAGAGTTATAAATGACCTTCTGCCCATGTAGCTAAACATGATTATGTTTGCTACATAGTGGTAGGGACTGGGTCTCTTCTACAGAAGACTTCTTCTTCCTTCTTCAAATAAAACTAAACAGAGGACAATGAGGTGTCCTCCCTTGTTTAGTTTTCAAATAAATAGGTCAAGATAAATGAAATATTTCCTACTCTTTTAATGTCAAAAATGTGACATCTCCTCTTCCTGATGTTGATAACTTGCCCTCTCTTTGGTCATTCTGTCATAGAATGAGTTTTTATCAGTCTTTATCTGCAGTGTCCCTGGGACTGCAGCCTTTCCAAACATTAGAAGCCAAATAAAACAAGAAGGAGCTATTTCCCTGTGCTTTCCACCTTTGAACCTTATTTCCTTGCAGGACCCAAGTGAGGCTTCTCTCTGTTTTCATGTTCCTTGTCCTGGTTGGGGAAAGGAGGGTGAGGGGACCCAATCACCTCAGGTGGGAGGGAGATGGGGTGGGAGGGAGGGAATAACATTGTTTTCAACTGAGCCTGAATGAGTCTCAGAGCTTTGCTGGTTTCTTTTCATTACTTCTGCATTTATGATTATTCCGTGTGTTGTCCCTTGGTCTACTTCCCTGTTGTACTCCCTTGGTGATGTCTTCTCTTACGAAATGCTTTTCATTGACTAGGGCACTTCACTGTATTCTGTAGTTTCTCTTTTCCTGTGTTGTATTCAGCTGCCTTTCGTCTGTACCTGAAACCTAATTCTCGATCCCTTATTTCCCCTCAAAACACTCTTCTTTCCTACTCTTGTCATAAATGATAATTGCATTCTTTGGGTTAGTCGTGTGTAGTCTTTAATTCCTGTGTGTCTTTCTTACCCTCTATATAATCTGTTTTCAGAGTAAATCTAAAATCTATGCCTTTTTACTCTCCATCATCTTTTCCACAGATTAATGCAGTGGTCTGGTTGTTTCTTGGGTGTCCGTATCTCCTGTTCTTAATAGTACAGACAGAAGGATCTTTTAAAGATATGAGTCCAGTGTGTAAGGAATGACAGGCAGAGACCACTTAACAGGCTTGTGTGAAAGCAACGAGACATACGGTTTAATAACTGGATATGGGCAGACAGAGCGCAATAAATCTGTCTGGAGGCAACAAAGAGTAGCAGGCATTTTTTTTAGGGCTTGAAAGCAGACAAGGGACATTGGGTGGGAAGATCTTAGTAAACATTAGTGGTCAAAGTTCTCTGGATGTGTCATGACTCTGGTTTCTGGTGTTTGGTATGAATGCTTGGATATCTTTAACTGTCCTGGTCCTTCTAAGAGTCTGTTTCATTTTGCCTCTTTTGAGACATCCTGTATTTGTTGACAGCAGCCCCAGCGCTGAGCTAAGAACAATGCTTCCACCAGCGGACAGGCTGGATACTGGGAGAAACGTGTCCGAATTGAGCCTTACGTGGTAATAAGTAGCCTCTGCTTAGAACTCTAGTGTTTTCCCATCTCGCTCTTAGTGAGCACCGCTCATTTTTACAGTAGCGCGTGTCTCTGCCCTTGTCACTTACGTTCTTCCCCTTTCTTAGTCCAGGCTGGCCTCGTGTTCTTAGAATGTGCTGTGCCTGTATTGCTGGTTCTAACTGGGGCCTGGGTTGCCTTCTTTTTCTCAGGTTTCTGCTGAAAGGAAAGGCTTTTCTAATTACTCATAGAGAAGAGTAGCTTCCTTCAGTACTTCCCATTTCCTTTAGAAGGCTTTGTTTTTCTTGTGAATACCACGTCATGAATTATGTTTACTTACTTATTGACCATCACCTCTACCTCAAGATTAGAGCCACGTGGGCAAGGACTTTGTATTCATTATTTTATGGTCAAGGCCTAGAAGAGTCCTTGGTATATTTTGTTGTCTCAGCAAATATTTGTTGAATGAATTTCACTATAGAGTGTTTTCCTCTGTCATATTAATGTCTTTTAAAATAATATTCCATAGAGTAAATTTGGGGTAGCCTTAGAATAGGTTATAAAATGACAGAATTTATTACTAGGAGGTCCGCTAGAAAGCATTTACTTCCTCTCCTTATTTTACAAGTGAGGAAGTTGAAAGAGCGCAAATCATAGATGCTTCAGCTGAAATATTTTATGGGCCTTCCATACTACTTAGCAGGTTACACGAAATACCCAATGGATGTCACAGGTAAATAAATTGAATATAAAAAGATCCCTTTGTATTAGAGTATCTTAAAACTATTATATAGAAATTTTTATTAGAAGGTCTTATAGCACACAGAGTACTTATATTTTTATAATATTTTATATGTATAATGTTTTCCTTTAATAGCTGAGCATGGTGGTACATGCCTGTAACTTGCAAGGCTGAGGCAGGAGGATTGCTGTGAGTTTGAGGCCAGCCTGGGTTTCAAAGTGAATTCAAGGCCAGCCTGAACTGCATAGTGAAACCCTATCTCAAAAAGGAATAAAAAATATTGGTCATAAATTAATAAAACTTGTAACACCTCTTTTTAAGGTAGGTAGGTAGATATGCTGAGTATTCATAAAGAATCCCCGTATGTGATTTGAACTTTATATTGTGTTTACAGAGGTCTATATTTTTTAAAGGTGTAAGGATGCATTTGAGAATGAGAGAAAAGAAAAATGGGAAAACAGAGAAATACAGAACTAAAATAAAAATACAAGTTAGAACATAGGATATTTCAAATGAACTGTGCCCATTAAAAGTTCTAGAGTGAATTAGGTTTGGACATTACATGGATTTGGTTCTAGCTATGTACAGTGAGTAGAATTTGACAGTAACTTAGGTTAAAAATTCTGTGAATATTAGTTTTAGGCATAGTGACATTGGGAAGAGACATCTAATGTCTAATTAGAGATGGGGATGTTAGGTTCAGAATTTCAGCTCATGTTTTAGGGAATTGCTCTTCACATAGAAATAAACAGTCATGAGAATGAATGGCATCTTAGGGATTTTAAAGATATGAAAAGATGGTGGTACTGAAATTCTCTTTTGTGGGTAGAGGAAGTTGATTTACTGAAGAGAACTTTGAAAAGTAATGGTTGGAAAAGCCGAGGGACCCAGGAAAATAGAGCCAAGTAACATTTATTCTTTCCTCTCAGTGCAAACATAGTATATCTTTAGGAACTTGAAAAATAAAGGACCCCAACCATATTTCAAAAGTACTTACTATGCCATTGGCCAGAGAAATATACAGTACATATTTTACTGTCTTAAATCACTACGTTTTTTCTTGAATGTGTCTTAGGTATTTGTGTATTTATATTGATACATAAGAGAGTATTTTCTGTTGAAGGTGGGATAAGTAAGGGATTAGAAGAATTCAGCTATTAATTACATGGGTTATTTGGTGATATAGTCTTCTAAATATTTAATATATGTATAGAATTTACCAGGGTATTTTATTTTGAAGTTACTTATTTAAAAGAGATTTCTGAGGGGTTGAGGTTGTAGCTTCCTGTGGGAGCACTTGCCTAACATACATGAAACCCTGAATTCAATCCCCAGTACTGGCATATAAGATGTTTCTGCCCTAATTTTCTTCTTTAATTTTTCAGATGATTGCAAGAGGGAAGAATGCATCGGAGCTGTTTCCTGCTGTTGTGAAGAATGTGGCTAGTAAAAATATTGAGGTGCTGTTTTGATTCATAACTCTCATGGTTTCTGTTATTGTAAAAGAATTGTATATATTTTGATTTCTTTGAGATACAACATAAGATACTTAAATGTCACAGGATTTTTGTGGCAGTTAAAATGTTCATAATCTTAAATATAAGTAAAATAAGAAAAAAGGTAGATGTAAAAGGTTACATCTTTGACTTTTGGTAGAAAATATGAAAGACAAAATTGAGGTTGATTGAACGAGTGAAAGTAATTAATCGTGTCTTCACCAAATCTTAGAGGTTGAGGGACAGTTAGCTTAAATTTTGCCATAAGGACCTAAGACAGCTTGTATCTAGCGAAAAAGAGCTAGTCAAATATACCGAGTTCTAGATGATCTGAGGATTTTTGGTATTATTAGCACTAAGCTCAGGAATGTTTCCCAAGATTCTTAGAATACTCATGGTGGGTCTCAAGTACTCAATACATAAATGTAGATATGTAGATTTATTCTATGAAGATGCCCCATCTAGTAAAATACTGTTTTCAAGGATACTGAAGAGGATATCAGAAAATGGAAAGATATTCTTTGCTTATGGCTAGGAAGACGCAACATAGTGAAAATGGCCATACTCTCAAAATTTTTATACAGATTCAGTGGAATCCTGATCAAAATACCATTAGCATACCTCACAGAACTAGAGAAAATATTCCTAAAATTCATCTGGAACCACAGGAGATCTAGAATAGCAAAAATGCAATACTGGACAACAAAGGCAAGGCAGGAGGCATTGTAATCCCTGACTTGAATTATACTGCAAAGCTACAGTGGTAAAATTAGCATGGTACTGGCAAAAACAACAACGACAAAAAAGACCTAAGAATCAGTGGAAGAGAGTAGAAGATGTAGACACAACCAAAAAAACACTCAGCACCTTATCTTTGTCAAAGAGCCAAATATGTTCACTGGAAGAAAGATGGCCTCTTTAGTAAATCATACTGAAAAACTGGCTTTCTAAATGCAGGACTAAAGCTAGACCTATGTCTATCACCGTGCACTAAACTAAAGTCAAAGTGGATCAAAGATCTAAATATTAAAACAGAAACACTAAATCTACTGGAAGAGAAAGTAGGTAGAAATCTTGTAGACATAGGTATAGGTAGAGAGTTCATGAACAAAACCCAGACTGCATGAGAAATACTTCAAAGAATCAACAACTGAGGTCTTATTAAAAAGCTTTTGCACAGCAAAAGAAACCACCAAAAGAGTTGAAAGACAACCCACAGAGTGAGAAAAAATTTTAGCTAACTGTCCCTCAAACCAAAGGACTTCTATCTAGAACATACAAAGAATTGAAACCCCCAGATTCAAAGGCCCAATCCAAAAATGGGCATTTGAGATGAATACACATCTCTCAGATAAAGAAATACAGATGGCAAACAAATATATGAAAAAATGTTCAGCATCTGGTCATTCAAGAACTGCTAATTAGAACAACACTGAGATTCCATCTCACCCCAGAAAGAACGGCCATCATCAAGAAATCAATGATGATGGTGGAGGAGCTTTGAGGAAAAAGGAACCCTTCTCCACTGTTAGTGGGAGTGTAGACTGGTGCACCCGCTGTGGAAATCAGTGTGGAGATTCCTCAAAAAACTAGGTTTAAATGTCCCATACAACCAGTTGTTCTCCTTCTGAGTATTTTCCCAGGAGAATTAAAAACAGTATGCCACAGCAATAGATGTGCACCCATATTTATAGTAGCACAATTTTAATTGCTAAATCTTGGAAACAACCCAAATGTCCATCAACCAAGGATTGAATAAAAAGATGTGGCTCTTTAATACAATGGAGTACTACTCAGCCATAAAGAAGGATAACCTTGAGACTTTCATTGGTAAATGGATGCAATTTGAGACAGCACTCCTAAGTGAAATAAATCAGACTAACGTGTAAACATTGATGTGAGAAACCAAATGAATAAGACCCAAATGTGCAATAGATACTGTGAAATGTGAAGAAATTGTTCAGAAGGAAAAAGGAACTAAGATGGGTGAAAGGGGAAAGAATAGTAGGGAAAAGGGAAGAAATGCAAGTCAGTTATACTATTAGTGTCTCTGCATTAATTAAAAAGGATGGTTTGTGCTAATATTGATTGGAGGAATTTTTATGCTCATATCTTGTACCCTGAGCAACTACTTTAAAGATAACAACATGTAATATTTAAGTATTGTTATTCTCCTGTTACTTTGTTAGGAAATTTTGTTTCACTTTTTTCCATAAAATAAAAAAGAAAGAGAAAAAAATTACCCTTTTTTTTTTTCCAAACCTGGTCTGATATAGTTGAGGTCCTTCCCCCATTTATATTCAAGAAAACTCTGGTTAATTTATAGAATTTTTTCAACTTTTTTCGTCATAATGTGTTCAGTGTGGCACTGCTGCTACTTACTATTTTTATGTCAGATGACAAAACAAAATAATGGGAACATGCTGAGAGAGGGAGTGTGTGAAAAGGATAGGTGCAGAATTTGGGGGGTGTCTTGGTTACTTTTCTCTCGTTGCTGAGACAAAATATCTAACACCCAAAATGAAGGAAGGAAAGGTTTATTTAGCTTACAGTTTGTGGAGGTTTCAGTCCATACTTGGCTGATTCTGAGGCAGAGTGGCACATGGCAGAGGGCAAGCTGTTCAGGGCTGCAGAGCACAGCAAAAACAACCAGCAAAAGGGAGGAATGGCTGCAAGCGGCTTCTCCTTCCCTTACATTGTGAGCAGGCTACCCCCACCTAGGGGGCGTGTAGCTCTCACACAGTCTCCATGCCCTGCTCTTCCACAGGCTCAGGATGTCTACAAAGTAAGCACCCTGGCTTCCTGCTGAATCACTCCGCTAAACCTTTAGACTCCCCAAGTTGACACAATGTATCAACCATAACGGGGATATAGGTTTGATTTTACTGTTCATACATTTTATTGCCATTGCTTGCTAGTGAGATTGATTCTGTTTTTTTTTTTTTTTTTTTTTAAAGGCAAAAGAATGGAGACATATAAACCAGAATAACACAAAAACAATACAGGAAATACAAAATGATAGAGAAGATAGTAGGGAATTAACACTGGATGCTGTATTACATAATGTTATCTTCACATTAGTTAACACAAAAACAATAAAGGGAATGTAAAACTATAAAGAAGATAGTAGGGAATTTACACTGGATGCTGTATTACATGTTATCTTCATATTTGTTACTCAGTTATACAGGTGATGGCTCATTTGATTAATCAGTTTTCTCCACCCTCCTCTCCGTTTTTCTACCACCCAATCAGTCATCTTCCCTCTGATAATAACTGTACTTCTGGGTTTATTTACTCCCACAGGCTGTCACATTGGGAAGAAACATGGCTGCTTCAAATTATACTGTAACAAATATGGGTGTACACAAATTGCTACGGCAGGAGGTGGAAAAGCACCCATCCTCAAAGACAGCAGATAGGCAGGGAACCAGGTTCACTATGGTCAAGCCCCCATTGACAAGCCCTCAAGGCCATCAGGGGTCTGGTCAAGTTGGCAGGGTTACCCAGAGAACTGCCAGGCTTCACCTTGATGCAGCGTGTCCGGAGGCCCAGTTGAGCCCTCAGGATCACCTGAACAGACTGCTGGGCTCTGCCCCGGTGAGGCTCTGCCAGGGGCCTAGTCAAGTCCATGGGGCCACCGCCAGTGGACCGTTGGTCCCCATCCCATTGGCACGCTGCCAGAGGCCTGGTCCAGGTCTTCGGAGTTCTCATGTAGCCTGGAGAGAGCCCCCTCCCCTCTCAGGCTACTGAGCTCCCTGTCAAGGCCCCCAGGGTCCCCTTATAGGCCACTAGTGTCTCCCTGCAGGCCGCCTATAACTCTGGAGGCTATCCCCACCCAGCTAGAGAACTGGGTCTATACCCTAGTTCCAGGTCTTTGCCTCCTCCCACCTCTTGATCTCCAGTGTTGCTGCTCCCCTCCCCTTGCAGCTGGGCATTGGGCGCACTTACAATGCTGTGCACAAGTGGCATGAGGTCTCCCTGACCTGTGCTCAGTGTGGTAGTCCAGGGTGTATACTAAGTTATAAGTTTTAGAAGAGAATTAGAGGATTTTGTCGGGTCTGCTGTGTTGTCTTTGGACTCCTGGACTGCTGCTTTTCATGTAATTTGTTGCTATGGGTTCATACAAGGTTCATACATGCAAGCAGTAAGAAGTCCCTCTTGGTGCTCATATTACTACTTTAAGGTGAGTCCTGAAGCCCGTGGACTCAGCCTGTTGCTGTCAGGGACTCGAGTGCTCGGTCCACCAAGACTCAAGGTGCTCAGCGAGGGAGTTCAGGGTGGGAACTGAAGCCCAGTAATTCAGCTTGTGCTTCCCATTTGGTTTTGGATGAGGACATCGGGCCATGTAATTCACCTCCATCAGCAGCTCTCTCTTACTGTTGTGCTCCAGTTCCTGTTTGTTCTTTGGCTGGATTCCTGGGAATTGCTGTGGCCCTGAGGTGGCTGCTGCTGTTCTGTGCTGCTTTCTGCTGGTAGTTGCTCACACAGTGGAGAGGCAGGAGGCCACAGCCTTGGGGCAGTTGTAGAGCTGGGTGTGGTGGGCTGTGTGTACTGTTTGCTTTGACTCCACCTTTCCTTGGGGTGCTGATTAGAAAGGTTGCTGCAGAGTGGGGCTTCTGTTTTAGTGGCTATTATAACTTTTCTTTTTCTTCTTTAATTTTATTTTAAAGACAAAAGAATGGAGACATATGAACCAGAAAAGCCATAAACAATACAGAAAATACAAAGTTATACAGAATATAGTAGGGAATTAGCACTGGGTGTTATATTACATAGTTATCTTCACATTAGTTAACAAAAAAACATTAAAGGAAATACCAAACTATAGAGAAGATAGTAGGGAATTTGCACTGGATGCTGTATAATATAAAGTTATCTTCACTCCTGTTAATACAAAAACGATTGAGGAAATACAGAATTATAGAGAACATAGAAGGTAATTAGCTCTGGATGCTGTCCTACATAGTGTTACCTTCACCTTTGTTACTCAGTTACACAGATGATGGCCCATTTGATCATTCAATTTTTCTCCTCCCTCATCTCCGTTGCCCTACCACTCAATCAGTCATCTTCCCTGTGATAATAACTGTACTCCTGGGTTTATCTATATCCTTGGACTCTTGCCTTGGGAAGAGATATAGCTGCCTCAGACTGTACTATAACATACATGGGTGTATACAAACTGCCATGGTTGGAGGTGGGAAAGCACATATGCTGACAGCGGACTGCCCGGCTCCACCCTGTTGTCGTGCTATGGGTGGGGGCGGGTCCAGTCCATGAGGTGCCCTGAGCGGGGCCCTCAGCGGAGCAGCCACCAGGCCCACTGCGGAGCAGCAGCGGAGCAGCCACGGGGCCCACAGAGGAGGAGCTGCGGGGCTCACTGCGGGGCAGCCGCGGGGCCCACAGCGGCACAGCCGCGGAGCCCACTGCGGAGCAGCCACGGGGCCCACTGCGTCGCAGCTGCAGAAAAGCTCTTGGCAGTGGTGGGATACGATATTACAACTTTTCATCCTCACAATGGGTTGGACAACACCTCCTGACCACTGTTGCCTCTTTTCTGGGCTGTGCTTTCTCCTCTCCGGTTCTGAACCAGCTCTTGGCACTCCGCTCTTCCTTGGCTAAGTCGGGAGGCTCCCGTGAGCATGGGCCTCTGAAGCTGAAGCTGTGAGTACTGGAGTGAGGGAGCGGGCTGAGGATGTGTTTGGAGCGGTGACTCCCTCCTTCTCTGCCTCCTCTTCCTGAGACTGCACCATTGCAGCCCTCTGAGCCTTTCCTCCAGGAGAGTCTTGTTTGCTCTTTCTGAGGGCTTCAGTTCTCAATACAGATCCTTACTGGGTTCAGGTTACACATTTCTCTCCTTCCTGTCTTTCTCATGTTGCTATATTCCAATGTCTGGGTGGTGATTCTCTGGAAAGATCTTCCTCTGCTGCTTACCCGGTTGCCATCTTCCTGCAGATTCTGTTTTTTTGTGGTGATATTAGATATACAGAGCACTCTGTCAATAAAATTAACTAAAGAAAAAACAGAAAACACCATCTCTTGTAACAAACCGAATTTATGTTCCTCTTGATGCAACTTTCTTTCCCTGTGGACTTGTGTTTGATCTGCACGGTTGACCTGTATGGTATATAGTTATCCTCTTTAAAATGCAGTGTGGTTGGGTGAGAGGTCCCTGCATCTTACCATTAATTAAAACTTGAAATGGAATTAGTTTGACATTGGTGCTGGGACTACGATATACCATTGTTTCCTTAAGAGCCTAAAATGATCCTACAATTGATATCTTATTTATCTTTTCTTTCAGTGTATTAGTGCTAACATTTATGACAAATACATATTTGTAGCTTTCATATACATGTATATATGTTTGTGCCCATATATATTTGTACTCATTTGTGTCCATATGTATTTATATAGGGACATCTAGCCCCATGATATAGGCCAATGGTGTAATACAAAAAGCATAGTGTGTATGTATTATTTTTGTATGTATTATATTCATATATACCATTTAATAGACATCTTATATAACTAGCAAACAATATTTGTTTTTCAAGCATTAGTCTGAGATCTTACCTGAACTGACTGACTTAATTCTCACTCTATGAGGTATAGATGCTCTTATAATCACATATTAAAAATCTCCAGAGTTTACATGGTTTGTGTCTATACACCCATATGTGTATATGTGTTGATACTCTTTTTGTGGTACTGGAGATTGAGAATGGTAGGGAAACACTTTAGCACTGAGCTATATATGTCTTTAGCCATAGAGCTGTATTCTCTGCATCTTCATTATTGATTAGCAGAAGGCTATTGCTATCTCTGTTTTTTAAAGATGAAATTGAGGCAAAATGCTTGGGACGTATCTGAGTTTACACAGTATAAAGGTGGAGCTTAAATTGTGCATCAGCACCACAGTACATGTGCTTGTATGTGCCCAGAGGTAGCAACTGTCAGCATCATAGACTGTGCCCAGCTCTCCCTATGAGTCTGGAAAATCTGGCAGAAGGCAGTGTGTCCCGTGAAGTGTATTTTCAAATGCCAGGTAAGAAGGGTGCATGTTTTGATTGGACAGAGATAAATGGAGAGTAAGAGGCAGAAATTAAACATGTATGGAAGTTTCTTCTTTTACAACCAAGAATTAGAATATTTTTAAAGCTGTGTTTTGTATTTGGAAGGTGCTTACTGTAGGGTATATAATGTGTATCTTATTATAGTCAACCATTAGGGTATATGATAGATATATTTTATGCTGCTACAATTTATTTTTTATTTTTTTGAGACAAGATCTCACTGTGTAGTTCAGACTTGTCTTGAACTGACTATGTAGCCCAGCCTGGTCTCAAACTCACAGCGAACCTCCTGTCTCAGCCTCCCAAGGGTCTATATATGTGTATGTATGATATGTATTGTGGTTTTTTGTTTTGTTTTTTTGGTACTAGGGATTGAGCATGGTAAGCAAGCACTCTGCCACTGAGTGTATATCCAGCCCTAGAGCTGTATTCTCTGCATCTTCATTATTGACTGGCAAAAGCATTTTGAATGACAGAGGATACAGCTGGTACTGTCCTGTTGTCATTTGGAAATTGGAGTTTGACAAACTCGGACAGCGAGGCTAGAGATTTAAGATGGAGAGCTATCTGCAGAGAGTTGAAACTGTACTAGTGAATCCTAGTGAGAGAGGGTGGAGGTGAGGCAAAGAGAGAGGCTTGATTAACCCTGCACTAATGGTGCTGTAGAGAGGGAAGTCACTGAAGCAATCAAGCTAGTGTCGTGTAACCGAAACTAATAGAATGATAGGGGGAGGTTGAGGAATGGGTTTGGGGATTGGGGAATTGGCTGGGGTGGAGGAGGATGGAGGACATTTGGTGTTGGTGGGAGGCTGAGAGCCTGAGAAGGACAGAAAGTGAGAGCACACTGAGAGTTTCGGACCCTGTAGATGGAGAGACTTCAGGTGCTACTGGCAAAACCACTCGGAGGCTTTGCCAGGGAGTGAAGGAGGTGGTGAGAGTGTCAGTGAGTGGGGAGGGATGTTGGTTTTCACATTCTGTTATGGAAACTCCTGGGTTTGTGTGGTGCTTTAAGATCTTCACTCATCCTTTAATCAGAGAAGCTTTGAAATAAAATTTTTACATAGGGTTTATGCATTAGCTTTTGTTTGAAGAGTAGGGTTATTATCTAGCCTGTTTTCTTCGTTTTGTGCATAGAGAATCTGAGGCCCCAAAAGAGATAATGCTTCAGACATCAAATTAAACTAATACCAAAGTTAGGACCCCCAGTAGCTTTCTTACCCCTACCATGCCCACCTCATCCCATCTGTTCCCATGTTACCATGTGTTTGGCTTCTGAATATGCTAAAATGCCCAAAACACATGGTGATTGATACTATTATTTGTTGTTGTATGGAGAGTTGAACACAGGACCTTCACACTAAAGTACATCTTCAGCCCTTTATTTTTTATTTTTACTTTTATTCATTTTTATTTTGTTAGGAGACAGTGTCTGGCTGAGTTGCTAAGTTGCCCAGTCACCCAGGCGTGGCTTGAACTTGGGATCCTCCTGCTGCAGCTTTCTAGAGTGCTGGGGTTATAGACATGCACATGGTTATTATTTTAAAATCAGTTTTTAAAAAATCATTGAGAAAAGCTTAATGAATTTCTCACTTTTAGAGCGTACAGCATTCAGTTACTTTTATGTTTCATAGAATTATGACATCATCACCATCTAATTCTGCAGCATTTTCCCCACTGCAAGAGAAACCTTGCTCATTAGGAGTCCCTCCCACATGTGCCTGCTCTCTCTGTCTCAAGTAAATTGCATTGTGTCTATGCTGGGCAATCATCTGTTAAATAAAAATAAAAAGTACAATAGGCGATTGTTTTGGACAAGGCTACTTACTGCACTAGGCTCCAACAGAGCATACAGAAAATCAAAATAGGGTCAATCATCATGATTTTGATGTGCATTTCTCTAGTAAAAAGATACTGAGCGTCTCTTGGCCATTAATATATCCTGTTTGGAGAAATATCTCTTCAAATCCTTCCATTTTATCATTGGGTTGTCTTTGTTGTTCATTTGTAGAGTTTGTATATAGTCTGGATAAACCTTTATCTGACATAATTTACAAATACTTTCCACCATTTTGTGGCCGTCTTTTTATTTTCTTGATAAATGTTCTTTGAAGCACGGAAGTTTTCAGTTTGTATAAATTTTATTGTGTCTGTTTTTCCTTTAGTTGGGTATGCTACTAAGGTCCATAGGTGCTACTAGGTGTCATGCCTAAGAAATCAGTACCTAATCCAAAGTCAAGACATTCACTTCCTTCTGAGAATTTTATAGTTTTAGCTTTAGACTAGGACTATAATCTTTAGAAATTAAACATTTTATATGGTATCTTCTTGAAACTATTGGTCTGTGTCACTATGGTTTGGACATTTTTAGAATTTCTTACAAGTTGAATTATACAGTGTGGAATCTCTTGCATTTGGCCTCTTACTTAGGAGCCATTAGATTTATCTGTGCCGGTTATGCACTCATATTTTGTTCTTTTTATGCTCTAATACATATATTCTCATTTTTTAATTTACCACTTGAAAGATGCTTGGATTGAGTAAAACTGTTATATGTTAGGGGATATATTTCCTAAATAAATATCAATACTATCTTAAAATGGTTATGTTGTTTGGAAAGTATATGTTTAATTTTTCTAAAGCTATGCCATGAAGTTTTTCATAGTGACTGTGGCATTTGTATTCTCACCAGCAGTGTGTGGGAATTCCATTTACTGTACATCTCGCTATCCCTGGATCTTGCTAGTCTTTGACTGTAGTCATTTTGATAGGTGTATAATGGTATTTCATTGCAGCTTCAGTTGCTTTTTCCTGATAGTGATGGTGAGTGCCTTGTCATGGTCTTATTGGGCAGTCATATATCTTCTTTTCTAAAATGTCTGTTCAAATCCTTAGCCTGGTTTTCCTTTTTTTTAGACTGTTTCTAAATATTTTTTTATACAAGTTCTTCAGATATTCTGATATAAGCCTTTTGTTAGGTGTATTGTTATTTACTAATTTAGTTTTTCCAGATCTGTGGCTTGCTGTTTTGTTTTAAAATGTATTTCAAAGAAAAAAATATTTGATTTTGATAAAGTGCATTGTTATGGTGGATACATTGTGTCAACTTGAGGAGTCTAGACACTTAACTAACTCAGCAGTCCCAAAAGACATGCCCTTACCACTCTAGAATGTTGTTGGCTATGTCATTTTGAGAAGTTAAAAGTTCAACTAAGTGATTCAGCAGGGGCAGGGTCTTTACTTTGTAAACATCCTTAGCTTTCAGAAGAGGAGGACTCTGGAGATGATCTGTGTGGGCATGAGCAGATAGCTGATGTACAGTATAAGGAAGGGTGGGGAGAGAGAGAGAGAGAGAGAGAGAGAGAGAGAGAGAGAGAGAGAGAGAAAGAGAGTGAGCGTCTGGTGTGAGTACCTTGGATATATGGGGCATATTATAGCTATTGCAGTTATTTTTGTGACTTACATATTTTTGAGTTTTTCTATAATTTTTTGATAGTTATGATTAATTTTACTGCTTTAAAAATATTTTTTCAAAATATATTTTAAAAAATAGCTGTGTACTGAAGAGACCTTTCATGTGACTGGTTGAAACAGAAACATGTTACATTCCTCATTTTCTGTGATCTTTGGATGTGCTGCCTACTCCTTTCCTTGGTTGTTTTCCTCTGGACTCAGGCAATTTCTTTTCTTTCTTTTTTGCCTTTTGGCTTCCGATAATCAATCACCGCACATGCATGTCAAGCCTCGGACTTGATGGCGCTCCTTTGCGGAGCACACCGCTGTTTGGCTTTTCTCTCTCCCTTCATGTTCTGTATCTTCTCCCTCTCTCCTCCCTTCCCTCTATGGAAGGGGCCCCTTCCTGTTTGTGCCCTGCAGGCACTTCAGTCTCTGTCTTCTCAGCACAGCAAGACTTCTGAGATGCACTTGGTTTGTCCTCTTGCACGGCTTAGCTAGAAACTACTTCTAATCTGGGCTAAGTGTAGTAGGGCTTACCTTGACTTTTTTCTTCCTTTCTCAAATGTCCAGCCGTGTGCTACCTGTTGTCCAGTATATGAAACACATTGTTTTTATGTACGTGTGTCTGTTTATTAGGGTATCTTCTCTGGTATTACTATTTTAAAATTACAGCTTTAGTTGGATTTGGTGGCACATACCTATAATCCCCGCACTCAGGAGGTTGAGGCAGGAGGGTTGCCGTGGGTTGAAGGCCAGCATGGGCTAGATAAGCAAGTTCAAGGCCCATCTGCACTGCATAGTGAGACCTTGTCTCAGACAGACAGACAAACAAAATTGTAGCTTTATATAAAAATTATTTTTGAGTTCCTAAAATATAGCTGGACTATTCATATGGTATTATGGGATATCATTGATCAAGTGAAAACATTAGTATCAATTTTCCCTATTTTCCATACAGAAATTTCAATTTATAGTTTAAAATGATCC
The DNA here is from genome assembly GCA_004027595.1 of Dinomys branickii. NCBI lineage: Eukaryota > Metazoa > Chordata > Mammalia > Rodentia > Dinomyidae > Dinomys > Dinomys branickii. The sequence continues at coordinate 132,768 of PVLD010002361.1, read as the reverse complement.
CAAAAATTCTCTTCTTTTTCAACTTCTATGTCATTTTTTTTTGCAGTATCTTACAGTGCATTGTAATTAGAATATCATGAGTGAACTATTACTAGCAATTGTATAGTCAATGCCCTAGTATTTTTAGTTTAGAAAAAAGCCATTTTCTAGTGAAAAGGTGACTTACATATATTGCTAGTAAATAAAATAACTGTGACCTCAGAATGACAGTAGAAATTTTTAAGTTGAGTAATGAAAGATCAGCTGGGTCACACTTTAATTATGTAACACATTACTGTGATTAAAAGACATGGCTGATATGAAGTAGACTCTAAGCTGCTATTATGTCTCTAATAAATCTTGATAAGTAGATGATTAGTTTCTAAGTATGTAATCTTATATTCACATACTTAAAATATAGAAAAGCAAATGTGAAACGTGTTATATAATTTCTAGAATGCATATTTCCATTTATAAAGTGAATTATTTTCCCTTCATCTTAACTTTATTAGCATAATTTATATTATCAAATTCTAAATATATGTACTTTAGACACACTTTTAATGAAAGTATTACACTTCTATGTGCTTTTTTTGTACTGGGAATCAAACTCAGGACCTTGGGCTTGCTAGGCAGGCCCTGTGCTGCTGAGCTATATGCCCACCCGATGCTACGTTTGTAAACGGCAGTCCTCTGTTCTGTTACAGTGAGTACAGTATACAGTAGTTCAGATAGCTATAGTTTGCTACCAAATTACCAGATAAGAACACTCCTACCCCTGCTGCCAGCTTGTGAAGTAGATTAATTTAATATTGAACTTAAATAGCATGGTAAACCATAGTTTCTTTCATAATATACCAGTTAATGGGAAACATCTGTGTAGTATTTACAGTTTTACTTTTGATAATTTAGTAGATATTTATTAAACACTCTTTGTGTGTTTGATAACCAGTGTAATTCCAAGTTGTTTTGAACATACGTTGTCTTTGATGTCATGGCCATACCATCTGAGCTGCTAGTTTTACATTTATGTTAGTTTTATGGCCTCTCATATAAGAAAGTCCAAATATCTGAAAAAAATACAATGTTTGATTTAGGTGAAGCTGGTCTTAGGGTTACTGGAATAAAGCCTGTTTGTGGTGATCACTGCCAAAATGTGAAAATGCTTTCTGAGCCAGAGTGCTGAGCTTATGCTAGTGCTAGTGCTTATGTAGAGGAACTTATTTTATCCTCATGAATATTGCAATGAGATTGGTTTTGTTATTACTTGTGTTTACATGTGAGGAAAGGTGACAGAGTTTAAAAGACCTGGTGAAGGTCACTCAGCAAGTGAGTGACCACAGGACCCTGCAGTGGTGGCCTGACCCCGGGGCCCATCTCGAGCCCTTGCCTTTGAGCTCCATCCTCCCTGCTTGGTGCTCCCCCCACCCCTTCAGCACCTGTGTCTGCTGTGTCAGTGGGACCTGCTACTGTATTGGTGTATGGTTTTTACGTTTTAAGTATTGGTAGAAGTGGCCAAGGTTTGAAAACTGGTGATCAATTCACTAGTTCCTCTGAACTTTTCTAGTCTGCTTTTAAACAGAAAATTCTGTACTAGTTATTGTTCATTCAGAGCTATTTTTACTGTTCAAGTAGTTATCAATAATAGGACTTCAAGTTTTTCCCTTTTCAATCATATTTATTTTGAATTTTTTGTTCGTTAAATATTTTTTTGAAGCAAGCCTTTAATATTGTGGGAAAACTGACATAAGCTTACTTTAAAATTTGTAATCAGAGAATTGATTGATGCTTTCTTGCTATCAGGTGCAAAATTTGATTTTTACAAGTACATGTTGCCTTGGAGACACAGGTGAGCTATAGTATGTCATCTGCTATTACATGTCATGATACCAAAAGTGACCTAGTAAGCAATCAGTGGTTATAGTACAAAAATAATCAAAGGTTTAGTCAATAACTCATGAAGTTGATGTACTAGTATTGATAAACTAATTAAACAGATCTGCCTGTATTCTTCCAGACTACTGGGACTCTGCTATGATTAGCTTTACAGCAAAGAGTGTTGTAACATTGAATGAAAGTAACTGATCAGAGAGCAGTGTAGTCACGGAGCTTTAACTACTCCCATTTCTGGTCACAGAATGGTATCAGGGAGAGTAGGTTTTCTCTGCACACCTGCAGCCAGTCAGTGCATAGGCCTCTTGTTGTCAATATTGATTGATTCTTATGACAGAAGTAGAACAAATTTAGTGTTTTGCAACCTTCTGTGATTTAATATTGTTATGCTTTTTGCCATAAGAGTCGCAGGAATCCTTCTCCAATAGTGAGTAATTATAGCACTGTCTGCTAGCTCAGCTGTGATTCTGAATGTTTTGGTGTTTCCATTACAAACTCCTAAATGTATTCTGGAGCATGTAATACAGTTTTAAAACTGGCTGTATAGTTACTTGATGAAGGTGTTGCTAAGAAATAAATGGCAAGATCGGGGCATGGTGGTTTGTCATTCTTGTTTAAAATTTTCCAGAGAATTATACTGTAAGATATGAATATAATTAGTAGGGAGAAAAATCTTAAGTGATTATTAAAATCAAACAAAAACCTCAAACAAGCTAGACTTTGGTGACAGTCTTCCCAATTCCTGTGGTTTACATGAAGTATGTTGGTGACCTTTTAGACGTTGTTTCAACAATTTATTATAACTGTTGGTGAGCAGTTAGATCCTAGATGTAGTAATCTCATTGGAAAGTCTTCATTTTTTTTTCAGTCTACCATTGGGCTAAGGTGTCATCCAGCTGGTTATGGAGCACCTAGTATATGCCAGGCAGTGTAACAGGAATGGTTCATGTTGTAAGTAACTGCACATTTATTACCAAGGTGGATTTAAGAAATTTCTTACTTTAGATACTGATTTGATATTTCAGAATTGCTTTGAATGAGCTGATCAGCAATTGCAAATGGCTTTCTGCAATTATATTTTTAGGCATTTTAAAATCTAGTTGAAGAGAAAGTCATATATCCTCAAATAAGAGAAATTCTTTTAAAACTATGATCTTAAGAATTTTAAAAATTTATATTTCTACTTAAATATAATTTAGAACATTGATTATAGTTTTGACCATTTGGTTTCCTCCTTCTAAACTATAGAACAGTTTTGGAAACTATTTTTTGGTAAGGTCATTTGCGATAATTTAAAAGAACGCATTTTCATACATATGTTTATTTTTGGACTATGCAAATTCTGGCGTTTGAGAGCACTGATTTGAACACAGGACCGTTTACAGAGGCTGACTAAACTGAGGTGGGAGAGCATTGCGCGTAGAAGTGAAGGTGAATGGAACGGGGAGTCCATTTCTTACTGGGCTGTTAATGGTACTTCAGGGACAGGCTTCTCAGATGAAAGGATGTGCGGTTGAGGCTGTTAATTTCCTAAAAATTCTGAAGCTATTGGTTGGACTTTGTTCATTGACTTGGGCTATAAGATTTATTAAGGAGTAAGTGACTTAAAGGATAATTCTATAAATGGATACATAATGGGGTAAAATATAAAAATTTTCCTGCATTGGAAGGTGAGAGCTGATGTTTTCAGGAAATTTTACAAATTGAGGTGAAAAACAAAAGGCAACCCAGGCAAAGTTTTTGTTTCATACTCTGTATTTTCTAATTTTAATACAGTACTGGCCAGAATGACAAAGGTACTTTAAAGAAAACTAAAAAGATATAGGCACTTCCTTGGATTAAAGAAGACTAGCAAGATATGAATGCTTAAATATAATTTGAGATCCTGAATCAGGAAAAAAATACTATAAAAATAGGATATTGGTAGATTTAAATATGGGTTTATTAGATAATAGGATTGTATTGCTGCAAAATTTTCCAGATTTGATAATTGTAGTGTTAGCAATTGAAAAGTGTAGGGGAAGGCTGTTTTGGGGTCTTCAGTAGGCTAATCTTGAAACGTTTCTGTAGGTTATGTTGAGGATGGTGAAACATGCAGCTCATTGGAGATAAGACGGCAACTTTATTACTTCATTTAACCAGGCACACCTATGCTTTGAGGCAGTTTCTCTGAGCACGGATTGCTGATCCTATGGTAGATTTTCGGGCGGGTAGCCTTCAGATCTTCAGTGGGTTAGAATCATCTGTAGATGCATGATCACTTGGTGAGGCTGCTGTGCACTCAGAGGTGTGTGTGCTGAAGTGAGTTTGTCCCTAACCAGCTTTCACAGCCTAGGGTGGCTTACTTAAAAAAGCTTGTTCATCTAGGTGAGGTTTTGTTAATCTCTTAAACAGGTTTAAAGCGGTTATGGTGCTTATGTGTTGCCAAGGGTACAGAAAAAGCTGCTGTTTGCCTAGGAATATGAGAACTTAAAAAATATTTTCAGTTCAAAAGTTTTTTAAATGAGCAAGTTTAAAATGGTATTAAAGTCAGAGAAAATACTATTATTTTGTGGTGGAGGACATCTGGAAAGATGAGTGAAAATGTCTTTATTGTTTTATCAGGTCACCAAATTCATGAATATTCCTTATAAAAATTGAGTAAGTTAGAAAAGTATTAAGAGTGAAAGTTACTGGTTAATATAACCCAGAGATAGTCCCTCTTAACATTTTACTACAAAGATGCCTCAGCTTTTATGCTGACTGAGTTTGAATCTTGGTTCTCATTTCGCAGATATGATCTTGGTCGGGTTACTTACCCTCGCTGTGCTTCTGTTTCCTCACCCATAAAACAGGAATAGTAGTACTTGCTGTTATTACTGTGTTCTGTCCACTCCAAGGAAGCTGTGTTCTATTTTAAAGTTTCTGAAATTGGGATTTAACAGCTGTTGCTAAGGCTTTTGTTGTTATTTCTATTGTGGCCCATAAATAGTGTACACCTTATAACTTGTAGTGTATCTTAGACTGGGTAGTGTATGTGTCTTTTTTTTTAAATACAGACGTGAGATCATACATTATATTTTATACTTTATAATTTTTTTATGAAGACAGCTTTAGTATTAAATACAGATTTACTTTATTCTTTATGGTAGCTGAACAATATGATGTTATATGGATATTTTCTAACTTATCTTACTGCTCATATATTAATTGTCATTTAATTTTTGCTGTTATGGAAAGTTTTGGTAAGTGGAGTTTACAGTAAAAGGGGTACTTTACGGGGATAACCTGAAGGGAGTTTGAGACAAAAAGTGCAAGTTATCCTTTGGGGCTTGTTTCTGTGTGAATAGAAAGGAAGTTTGGGACAGATTATAAAATATATTCAGTACTGGGTCAAGGACTTTAGATTTTGCTTTTCCTATTTCATGGTACTATTCAACACTGAAGACTAATTGGAGTCAGGTGTGGTGGCGCATACCTGTAATCTCAGCACTCAGGAGCCTGAGGCAGGAGGATCGTCACAAGTTCAAGATCAGCGTGGGCTACAAAGTGAGCACAGGGCCAGCCTGAACTGCATAGTGAGACCGTGTCTCAGAAAGACACACAAAAGACTAATGGGAAATTCCTTCCCTCCTCTCTTTCAGTTAGTTTCACTTATAACTACGTTCACATAATATAGATGATTGGATTATATTAAAGTGTTTATAGCATGTTTTTAAATAATTATTTAATAATAATTGTATTTAGCATGTTTATTAATAATTTTGAAGACATAGAAGGTATGCTCATTAAGTTTTTCTGTTTATGAAATTATGAATAGTGGAAAAATAGGTTGGAAGTAAAATTAAAGTCTGCAATTATCTTTATAAAGTGTTACTGAAAGTGTGAATCTCAGGTGCTGAAAATTTCTGTAGGTGAAGGTACAATTTTGCCTTTTGCTTAGGAGAAATTAAAAAAGAAATCCTACAAGAGGCAGTGAACAGTGCATTGGAAAAGGTGTGTAGTTTTAATCAATCAAGAATCTGTTGCTTCAGTGGAAGCACTTCATCTAGAACAAGGTCTTAACTAGTTCATCTCTGACCTCATTTGTGGTTTGGAGTGCCACAGTGAAGGAAATACTGAGAAAATGAGAAGTTAGGATGAATTTAAGAAGAGTGAAAGAACTGTTATGCTATATCAAGAGAAACTGAAGGGTTGGGTATAGAATGGTTGTTTAACACTCATGCAAAAAGAAAAATGAGTAAGTGGGGTGTAAAAGAAGAAAGACCATTATGATTTTTAAAAAGCAGTCCAGATTTGTTAGTATGGCACTATTTTTCCTTTCCTGCACCAATTCCAACTATTTCCCCTCATTTCTTGTGTTCTTTCAGTATTTCGTAAGCTTTTAGGAATGTGCTGTGCTGATGTTGGAGGAAAGTTACCAGGCAGTGATCTTGGGGGATGTTTGAAGAGAGATATGTACTGTGAAGAGCACCAGAAGGAAGCAGCCCATATATTTTAATTCAAATTCAAATTTTTGTTTTTTCTGTTCGTAATTTTGTTTTCAAACTTGGTGATTAAATTGCCCTTAGACTCTACTTTCAGAAGACATGTCCAGTCTTGGAAGTTTTATTACATTAAATTGATGTTATTGTCACATGTTATTCTCACTGAGCTGAAGGTACAATGTAGTATGTTAACAGTAGTTGTTGCTGTGAAAAGAACTATGGCTCGAGCACCTGCTGAGAGATGAGGACACATAAAATCCCCTTAACAGGACAGGGCCTCTGTTTTTTTTTCTCTTACTTGTATCTTTGATTTTGAAATATTTCTGCAAACCAGTTAATATTTTAAAGCTATTTCATGAGTTTTGCTCAGGAATTAAAAAAAAAAATTCCTTTGAAAGGAAGGGACACTTAGGATGTTCCTGCGATGGATTGGATTATTAAAATGCTTACTTCATAAGTTTTTTCTGTTGTTCATTATCCCACAAAATATTATTTTCATTTGAAAATTTAAGCTATGTCCAGGTTCGGGTATGTACTTGAGGAAAATTGATGGATTTTCGTATAGAAAGTACTGAGTTTTCATTCTGGCTGGAGTAAATTTGTTTTTTTCCTAAACAGATCAAGAAGTTGGTGTATGTTTACCTGGTCCGCTACGCAGAGGAACAGCAGGACCTGGCTCTCCTATCCATAAGCACTTTTCAGCGAGCCCTGAAGGTAAATCATGGAGTAAGCAGGCAAATAGCCGCGCAGTTTCTGCACAGCTGAAGGTGTGTCATTTAGAGAAGTGGAGCAATAACCCCCTAAATAGCCCGGTAGTGTCTTGAAAGCTGAAAGGCCTCCCATAGTGCCTATTCAGTACCCTTCAAAAATAATTTATACAGCCAAGTGGAACCTTGCCAAATAAGTTGGGGTTGCTGTTTCTTTATGTCCAGTAAAATTATTAATCTTACACTAAAGAACTATGTATTGTTATACCAGCCAGTTGAAGATGTGCAGAGCAGACATAAGACATTTTAAAGATAACTTTTATGACATTTAGCATTTTATGATGAAAAACTAGCCCACTTAGTAATAATCAACTAGAATTTGACCCTTAATTTTCTTAAAACATTAAGAAATAAACATCTACTGTTTTCCTTATCTATATCCCTATGTTGTTTATTCATTTTAAATTGAGAAGCTTTCTTATACTATTGTTGTTATACCCAGTAAGCACTTTAAGTAAGATGTCTTTGCAACATTGTAAACTTGCAGTTTTGATGAATACTTTTGCACTGTTTTTAGGACCCAAACCAATTAATCCGTGCAAGTGCTTTGAGAGTTCTCTCAAGTATTAGGGTGCCAATAATTGTGCCTATCATGATGCTTGCTATTAAAGAAGCTTCCACTGACTTATCACCATATGTCAGGAAGAATGCAGCGCATGCAATACAGAAACTGTACAGGTAGGTGCGATGTTACAGACCACAGCAGAGGCCTATTGCATTAGCTCTTATGACTAACCTGTCCTTATGCTGAGTAAACTTAGTGACTGTTTTTTCTCCTACAGACATTCTTTATATATCTTTTACTTTGATTTATTCTAGAGAACCCCTCAAGTTTTTATTTGTAAGCCTGTTAAGGCCTGTGAAGACTTAGAGATTTCTGTAACTAGTCAGAATCTGAAATTGCATTTCTAGTCTGTCTGATGTACACATGAAAAAATGGAGGTTTACGCCTTTTATTGTCAATAACATCATAAATGTGTTATCCTTACAACTTATTGACCTTTCTTTTTCTTTCTTCTATCTTTGCTCCTGTTAATCCTTTATTGAAGTCTGATTATTTTCCAGGGCTGTTTCATTAAATATTTTTTAAGCAGTTATTTCCATCTTACATTTTATGACCTTTTAACAAATGTCATATAATGCCTTGATATCTTTGGAAAACATTGTCTAAATAAAATTATCTACCACAGCTCAGTATTATTTTCTGATTCCTTTTATTTTTCAAGCTTCTTTGAGATTATTTGTGTTGTTGCTGTAATATTCAGTGTTGTGCTGTGTGCATTAGACGTGTAGAATCAGAAGATGGTGTACTTGTGAATCACATCACAAAATAGAATAAGGAAGTCAACTGTATGCCAAAGAATCAAAGGCGCTCTGTCCCTGGGTGAATAACACATGCTATATATGTACTTACAAAGACCCAGCAATAATGTCTTGGTAGATCAAGGACCATTATGGTATAATTGTACCGGAAAATAAAGATACAAATAAAATGGAGAGGACTTAACTTTGAAAAAGGGAATTTGAGCTACAGTTTGAAAGAACTGAAAAGGTTTAAAAGTTTGAATGTTCAGGTAATTACACTGGTTAATAATAAGCTTGCATAATGTTTGTGAAAAATTCACACTCATATTCTCAGGTTACCTTCAGGTAAAAGCGCATCTGTCATTAGGCTCCAGGTTAGTGTTCAGCCTCACCGTGTCCTTCGCCCTGTATTGATCTTACAACACTCTTAGTAGTGCAGCACCACCTGTTAGTTTCCTGTATCAAATGTTTTAACCCTTCACTGCCTCTTATTTTTTGTTGGTTTTAGATGGCAGGTTTTATAGTACATGCCTTCATTAGTGAACTAGAGTGTGATAGAATTTTTACTTGTAAATTGTCTTTTTCTTTTGGTAATTATGTATTTATCATCAAAAACATTTACTATCTTATCCCCCCCCAATTGAAAAAGAAATTTGTAGTTTATCTACTTGCAATTTCTTTCTTGAATTTTTCCAACTTTTTTAAAGGTTGAACTTGTTTTTCAAATACTTTCTTAATGGCATTTGGTTTAGTTCATATGTGCAATTTTAGAGCAAAAGATTAGGACGTATTTCTGAGAAAAGCCATCCCATTTTACTCAAAATTTGGTTGTCTTGCTATCTTGAAATCATTCTTTTCCATCCTCCCTTTTAAAACTTTTCAGCATTGGTGAAATTATGAGCATTTTTAAAAGCTAGAATTAAAGGGAAACAATGTGACCTTTCTTTTTATATTTTAGTCTTGATCCAGAGCAGAAGGAAATGTTAATTGAAGTAATTGAAAAACTTCTGAAAGATAAAAGCACAGTAAGTAATATCTTTATATCATTAAGTACAGTAAAATTGTGCTTTACTTACATATCATTTGCTAGTTATAGATATTATTTTCATTGATTTGAAAATGCTTTGAATATTAATGGAACTCTTGCCTATTTGTAAAATATTTAAAGAATAAAACTTGCCATGTCTTGAGAAGGGACTGCATTTGGAATCCTGCTTTGTTACATATTTCATCATCCGACTTTGATGAAGAGGAGAATCTTTTTGTTTAACCTGTGGCTAAATTGCTGACTGCTTTTAAAGTTGAACTTTTCATTTCAAGCAATGATTTGTTAGGATTTTTAAGGGCTGAGTCACCTGGGAACAAGTAATTCTTCAAGAAATATTGAAAAATTAGAGGGATGTGTTCTTAGAAAAAGTTTTTAAAACCATGAAATCATTTTTATCAGTACAAGTTTGCTTGATTGGCTCTTAGGAATTACCTTTCTGATTAAAAAGAGTAATCCTTAGGGGATGTATCCCCTCCTCTTTTTTCCACCCCTATTTTTTTGTGTGTAGTGAATGAGAGCTAGATCTAAGAACAGACCTGACCTGTTTGTTGTGTGCAAACAGGCCGCTGGCGAGTTTGGTGTAGCCTTTGGGCCCACCTTATGACTTGAAACTACTGAGGAAAAGGCTTCCCGCTCAGGTTAGGGTGCTGTCACCAAGGAGTATGTGGTACCTGTGCTCAGCAGCCATGGAAGGTGGCAACATAGAAATTACTGACTCTGTCCAACTGCTGTTTTATGGTTTAACATCTGGTTTGACCTGGAGAATATTGAGTGTTGAAATGGGAGGAATGTGTATTTTGCTTTTTTTGGATAGAGTGTTCCACAGATGTTTCAGGTCTAATTGTTTTATAGAATTTTCAAACCTACTATTTCTATGCTGATGTTGTTTATATCTAATGATCTTATCCATTAGTGAAAGTGGGATATTGAAGTCTCTGTTCAGTTATGCCAGTGTTTGCTTCACATACTATGTAGGAGCTCTGATGTTGTTGCATATATATTTATATATTTTTCTTATTATAAAATGTTCTTTATCTCTAGTAACACTTGTTTTAAAGTTTCCTTTGCCTGAGATAAGCCATTCTAGCTTTCTCATGCTTGTTTTTTACATTACATATATCCAGTGTGTTTGCAATTTTTAAATTTGTTGTATGCTTCCTGCAGACAGTCTGTGGTTGCCTCTTGTCTTTTAATATAGTCTGACAAAATGCCTTTTGACTGGATTGTCTGATTCATCCACTCTCATTACTAAATACTTGGAATTTCAGCTGCCATTGCTCTTGTTTTTTTGTGTCTTCTGTATTTTGTTTCTTATTCTTCTTGTACTACTTTGTTTGGCATTAAGTGAATATTTTAGCGAAAATTTAAAGTCCTTTAATAATTTTATGTCTTTGATAGTATAGTAATTTTTCTTTTTTAATTTTAATTTTTATGAGAACTTGGTTATAGTATCTCATAGTTACATTCTTCCTGGGGAGTTATGTAATGTACATTATGCAGCTTAGTTCTGTCTGTGTTGGCTTGCTGTCCTCTCCCTAGCCCTCCTTTCACCTCAGGGAGCTTATGCTTGGAGTTTCATTCCTAGGACCACCAACTTTCATTTTGTCTGAGTATAGCAGAAATCTTTATTGCATTTTTTTTCTGTAATCCAATTAAATGAAGACAAAGAAAAAACAAAAACTTGATTCTTTTGTATTCTGTATGAGAGGCAGGCTACCTGTGAACTGTAAGATCTGGATGTTAAGCCATATTACTGATATTGTGATGTAGTTGATTATAGTGATTTTAAAAATGCTGTTTCTTTTTATGTACAGAACATTTGCTAAGTACTGTGAGACTGATAAGACCTACAGGAAATAGATCTTTTATTTTAATGTACTTTATCATCATTTCTGCTCCATAGAGGACAAGGAATTTGTTGGATGGCCTAGGAGTATAACCTTTGTGTATGTGTGTGTATGTCTTTCCAAGAAGATACATTTTGTCACACATGAAAACTGTACCCTTAAGAATTACAGTTGAATTTGTTTGAGATTCTACCATTTCACCACTAAGTAGCTATGTGTAAATAAGCTTTCATGAGTTTCGGTCTAAATTTGTAGCTTTTATTTTCTTATTCCTTCTCACTCTCTTTTTTTTAATGGAATGATTCTGGTCTACAAAATTGAGATAGTTTTACCTCCTTCCCCAGTTCCGAAGACTCTGGCTTTTCTTGTGTAATCCAGGCAGATTCTATCAGTAGAGCATTTAATAGTAGTGGAGATAATGGGCAGTGAGCATCTTTGCCTTGTTTCAGTCTGGAAGAAGCTTGTGCTATGTTTGCATTTAGTAAGATGCTGGCTCTGAGGCTTCTCTTTATCTTCGAAATAAATTAATTTTGTAGAGGTGTTTCAAGGTTAGTTGATGTGGGTCAGTTTTTTCCTGGTAGCCAGTGAATGCCTCAAAGTGTTGTACGTACAAGTATTTTTTCTGACTTCTTAAGACTGTAATTTTTGATTTTGATTTTCACGCTCCTACTTCTTTTTCTACTTTTCTTTAATGCTCTTTACTGAATTTTCCTCCAGTGACTTTGTCCAGGGCATCTCACAGCTTAGCCTTATGTCTGTTTATCCCCCACTTTGAATTTCTGTTGCTTTTAATCAACTACTGTTTCATTTCTTCTTGATTACTTTTGTTAACTTCTGTTCTGTTTATGAATTCCAATTCATGCTGATTCTTTTCTATTTTCAAATGCTTCTTTGAGAGTATTTAATTCATTGAAGTGTGTTGTCCTTTGTCCTTGATGTTTTGTAATTTTCACTAGGTGGGTTACTTTTTCATTTTCTGTTTTCAGTATTTAGATTGCTTGCATCTTTGCACTTCTCTAAGTAGGGTTGGTAGTTTCATTTAGTAGAAGCTTGCTTGATTTTGAGCATAAGGACACCCTTTCATGATAGCAAATAATTCTTTTCTTTTTTATGGTATCTTTTGGCAGGGAGGGCATGTACAGGAAGGGGCATATGTTAGATTATTCTGAAATGTATTTTGAAAGAGTCTAAATTTACCCCTCTAAATTCATCTTCCTGTTACCTCACAGTTTTTTTTTTTAAATGTTAATGGACTTTTACTAGACACACTGAAATTCAGGCACAAAACAGACAGAGTTCCCTGGCCTGAGGTACCTTATAATCTACTTAGTGTAAAACAGATTAGAAACAGTAGGCAGACAAGTTCTATGTTAATGCTCAGTTACCACAGTCAACATTAAAGAGCTGTGATTTAGGTAATCCAAATGGCATCTAATCCTAAAATCATTTATACAGTGTATTTGGCCTTAATCCACAGCACTTCAAACAGGGTAAGTTCCACTGCAGGTAAATAGTCACAAACATGAAAACACACTGCAATACTTAAGAGTGCTATGAATGATTATTTTGTTTTGGATCTTTTGTTTTCTTTGTATTATGGTCCGAAGCCTCCGTAATACCTATTTATCAGACAGAAGCATGTCATCTTGTTCTAGATAATTCAGTAAATTTTCAGTCCATTCAAGTGCAGTTTTATTGCTATGTACTTCTCAGGATTCAGTTCTGCTTTTCCAGTCATACTGGAAGGCTTCTGCTCAGCAGCTTTGGGATGGTCCTCAGCACCTTCACTGCATGTCAGCACCTGAGAGCTCAAGTCATTACTCTGAGAGTCAAACCACTGATCAATGTTCTCAATGTCAACATGTTCACAGTCTTCTGTATTCTGTAAGACTGTTGCTAAGTTAGCCGCTAAAATGACTCCTTTCTCGTTGTTCATGACTGAATTTTCTTCATTGCCAGGGGAAGGTTTTCTCCATGCTTTGGTTATGGTACTTGCTTTTATCATGTTCCAAGCCTTAGGTACCTCGTAAATTGCATCCAACAGTGTCAAATTCTCCCAAAACATTTTTGGGTCCATTCCTTCATGTGTATATTTCTGGAGAAGTCCTGCTTGGTAGTATCTTTATACTGTAGCTAAAACTCCCTGGCTCATTGGTTGAATCAGACTTGTGACATGTGCTGGCATACTTCACAATTATTCTGCCATCTTCTGAACTCAGCAGTTCTCATTTGGATGTGCTGGGGGAAATCTAAAAGAAGCACTGCTTTTTCTAGAAGACCTTTGGATCACAAATGCTTCTGTTTCTGGCACAAAATAGTTATCAAACCATTGTCTGGAAACAGATTGCTTTGTCCATAGACCTTTTTGACTGAAATGAGTGACAGGAAGATTTGAAAGGTCAGTTCCTTTGAGAGCACGGGCTTTTTTGTTTTCCCCACAACACAAAGATTAAATTTGTGTAAACCTGTGGCATTTGCACAACACATTATAATGATTCCCCCTCTGCTTGACCTATACTTGGAAGTATTTTGCTCAGTGTCAAGAATTAATGTCCTTGATGGTAGACATTTCCAAAACAACCTAGTTTGTTCAGCACCATAAATTTACTCTGTAGACTCTCGCCTGGCTCGCTCTCTACAAATTCCTGAAAGTTACTACAAAATTCACGGGCAGCAGTTTCATCTCCTTTTAATTTTGTTCCTTTGGGATACCCTGGCGCTGTTTCAATGGAATTAGCTAGCCAGATGACACATTAAAATCACCTTGTATCCCCAAAGCATCAAAAAAGAACTGTTTTGCACAAAGTTCTAGACACTGGAATCCTGTCTGTCTTCTGTTGTTTAAACCACTCTATCAAGTTCCTCATATGTTGATGACTTCATAGATTTACGTTTGTATACACCACTCGTGGGATCTGAGCTGTTTACATAGTGTGTAATCCTTTCTTTGTTCTTTTCAATATCATGAACTGTGGACTCACCAATTCCATACACTACAGAAAGTTTTTTGAAAGAGATGCCTTCTTCACATTTCTTAATAATGTCAAGTTTGTCTTTGTCAATACCACATGCTTACGTTACCCCATTTTAAGTATGTAATATTTCAGATGATTACTAGAGCAAAATATTAACAACTTAAGATTTGAATAGAGAGACTAGATAATGGAATTTAAGATCACTGCTAAAACGGTCCTATTGCATACTCAGTTTCTGCCATCAGTGCAGGTAAAGTTCTTTGCTAAAGCCAGAAACACTCAGATTGAATATTTTAGGACATGTGTGGGAAAACAGAGAGTTTAAGTCAAGAAAAGACTTGCAAACTTGACCTACAGGAAAATATGAGAAAATTTAATTACTTATGTTGTTGTGTTAGGAAGTGAACTGTGAGGAATGCTGCTTTTCTAGCCCCAGGACTAGTATAGTAAAGGTTGCCCAGGGAAGTGGGTAGGAAAATCGTAAAAAGCAAGTTAAAGTGAGCTGCACAAAAGTGAGAGGTGCAAAGGAGGTGAAAGTGAACCAAACTCTAGTTGAGCACAACATGAACTTACACTTACTGGATTTGGCTACTGGAAAAGAGAAAGGTGGGCGAGGGGTGGTGTCACATGATTGAAGAAAGCACAGAAAAACCGCACTGGTGGAAATGAGCATCCAAGGTAGAGACTGGTAACACGGATGATGTTGCAGTAATCCGGGTGAAAGCTCAGCCTCCAGAGACCCAGGAAGTAGTTTGTGTGGACCTATGCTGGTACCTAACACCTCTAAAACCCCTCACATTAAGAGGTCAGAGAGAAGCATGTGAGCGAGGCCTCCCAGGCCAGCTGTGAAGCAATCGCAGGCTGCTTTTCTTCCTGCCTCCGAGTGTGGGTTCAGCCCAGATGCAGGCGACCCAGTGTCACTCTGCTGTGAACCAGCCATCGAGCGCCCTGGGCTCAGAGGATGTGAGTCGCAGCCACTTGGCAGCTCGGGCACCCAGAGCAGAAGGGCGAGGGCAAATGGAGGCTCCGAGATGGGCAGAGCCAGAGGGCCTGCCTCACAGATTTTAAAGGGGCACCTCTTCCCCCACTGTTTTAAACCCTTTTTTCCTTCAGAACTCTTTTTCTAAGATGTCCTCAGTGTCTTCCTTCAGGTATGTCTCTTTCCATCAGTCTTCTCTGATCTACCAGTAATCTTTTTCAGCATTACTGCTTCAGTTTTAGAGAGAAGCACCTCAGTTGTGTGGGTTGCCCAACCCCAAATGCCAGACAGGGAGGTGAGACAGGGAAGGGGCTTTACCCAGCATGGCTGTGATGGGAAAGGCAGGCAGAGAGTGTCAGGATCTGTTTCCAGGGACGATAGAAACCTTGAACTTTTACAGCAGGGGGGAACAAAGGCAACAGTTTGGGCTTTGGGTGGCTGGGCTGTGTGGCAGGGTAGGTAGCCCCGGTCAGGCTGTGGTGCGGTTGACATCAGCACAGGACTGGTTCTGCAAGGCTTCCCAAAGGAGTCCTTGTGATGGGGACCTAGTCCAGTTCCCCTGAGGTGACTGCTTCTGCTTTGGGGCACTGACCTCAGTATGGGTTGGTCTGTGAGGCTCTGTTTCTGGAGTTGGAGGTGACACCGGGTTTAGGGCAGCAGCTGGAGACTTCAGGCATCAGTCTGGAGATCTGGAAAAGGACGTTGTAAAATCTGGCAGCAGGATGTGCTTGTAAATCTTGCCTCAGTTTTGAAGGTGGTTGAGTTCAGTTAGATAAATTTAAGGCTAATAAAACTCTTATGTCCAGTTTTTAGACGTGTACTCACATGTACGCCTTAAGTGACTAACACGCCTGTTCACAGAGCTTAGCAGGAATCTGACTCAGAGTTTTAAGGTGATAAGGAGACACAAAATGAAGGTGGAGATAGGAACTCTTCCTCCGCCCCATTGGACTGCCTGTCAGTCCCCTGTAGTCCCAGCCTCTTAAGTCCCTGTTACAGTATCTACAAAAACTTTACAATTTTAGCCAATGATATTGAAAGGAAACATATTATTTATATTTTATCATTCCAATCAGCTTACAAATTTTGTTTACATAATCCTTATTATGTTTTTGCTTACAATTTTTATTGTATATTACTAGATTTACACTATTTTCATCTGCATTCTCAATTTGCCATATTCTAAATACTTTTTTACTTTTCTACAAGTCTTTCCTAATGTTCACTTATGAATTAGTGTTTTAAATGTATAACACTATATTTTCCTTTAAAATAAAGAAATCCATATTTACTGGGCAATTAAAGGTCAAAGTGGAGATCTCTTACTTTGAATGCCTCAAAAGCAGTAGTGTTTATTTCCTTGTCTTTTGAGATTAATTTCAGGTAAATCTTTTTAATAGCACTTAAATTTCTTCCAGAAAATAGAATTTCTTAGGAAGATAAATTAGGCTGTGCCTATTGAAAAACTGAGTTGTTTATATATTTTGATGAAATAAAAGGTTTCCTCTACTTAATTTTAACCAAAAAATTGTGTATAATAAATAGATAGGTAGTTCATTGGTAAAGTGTAGGGGTAAGACACCGTTTTGTAAGTTATTGATTTAATGTTGATAAAAGCTTCACTGTTTTGGGCAAAGAAACACACCTCCGAGTTTGTGCAGATGTTTTATTGTGATAGATCTATTATCCAGCTATTAGAACATAAATGACTGATCTTTCCTATTTTCCATGCCTCAAGAAAATTGAAATAAGAAGGGAATATCATTTGGGCTGTATGATTAGGTCAGTTTGGATGGCCATTAATTTAAGGAAAGAAAATCTTGGCAGCATTGGCCAACTTATACCATATTATCAATCAAATCTTGATGTACTTCTTGTGATGACCCAGCACTCTCAGGTTTTTGCAACGTTAATTAGAATTCATGACAAAATAGATGCAAGGAAACATTTTGTAACCTTCATAATTTTATAGAAAATTTATTGTTATTAGAGGAACCATTTGCTTAGTGTGATTTTTTTCATTACCAGCTTGTCAACTAGCATGGATAATCTGGAGAAAATATGAACCCCATAGATGGGGTGTCACTCTTGTTGATGGTTCATGTAGTTTACCTTGGAGCACAGCTAATGGCTGAAGTTCATAGCAACAGCACAGAAAAACATGGCAACCAAGGGGGGGATAAATGAACCATGTTTATTGCTTTAATATAAAAAATACATAAATGGAAAACTGCATGTGAATTTGATGAGCTCATTGCTAGTTTTTTTGGAATGATTTATTTTTCCTCTTATATGAAAAGCTACTATTGACACAGTGAGATGGAAATTAACTGTCTGTTTTTTGGAAACCAATATTTTTGGTTTTAAAATCTGAGTAGATCATTTAATTTTAATTCTGAATGTTTTATAGAATATTGAACATTTAATAGACTCAAATTGTCAATTTTCCTGCTAGTGTTTAGCGTAGGGTCAGATTACTAAAAGTATACAATGAAGTAAGTATCCAAAATGGTCAGTTTTATTTTGTAGATGTGCTGTCTTTACATTCTTTCTAGTTATTTCAATGTTTACTTAAGCCTTATTCATATTTATATAGTCTTTTTGCTTTTAATGATATTTGTTAGTACCTCAGAAAGTGTTAGTGCTGTGCAGTTGTTCTGTACTTATAGTGCTTGGTTTAATAAATTTAATACTGTGTAGTAGCTGATTTTCCATTCAATTGTTTGGTGTCTAAATACATTTGGAAAAAAAGAAGTTTTAGGTTTGTACATAATAACTTGATGTATAACATTTTAAAAATTAAAACTATTGAGTTAAATTTCATAGATTATTCTAGTGTTTTATTTTTATCTTTTAACATCTTTTACTAATTGATGTAAATATTGTAATGGTATATGTGTAAAGCGCATAGAAATGTTTACATCTCACAAATTATAAATTATTCTGTAGTCATACTATAAATTTAAGGGGTTTTGAGAGATTTTTAAATTGTACTAATTCTAATCTTACAGAAATGTGATTATCACTAAATAATTTTTGAAAAGTAATTTATGCAGAAGACATAAAAATGTGGAGTTGTAAAAATACATTTAACTTCCTTCCCATATCAATAACAAATAGAAAATTATACATATAATACATTTTTATTTAGTTCACACAAATAATCACTTCTTTGTTTTTTCAATTGAGTTGCATACATGCTGGGACCAGCAGGCACCAGTACATGGACAGGGCTGGAGTCAATAAATGCAGCTTCACGTTTACACTGATTGGTAATTCATAAAATCCCCACAGGGTTTGAAACTTGTTTAGCATAATAGCAAGTCTATATTCTGAGCTGTTTTCTTTCAATTGTATTGTTGGTTGCATATTAATAAACTAAATGTCAGCCAAGGAGGAGGAAAACACTCAAAATATGAATATCATTGTATCTAATATTTTTCAAAAAGTACCATTTCAGTAAGTTATATTTCTATTTAATTGCTTATTTTAAGTCATTGGGGAAATTTTAGAACTGAAATGAAGATTCCCTAGTGTTCAGAAAGAATATGTTATTAATTTGTTTTTCAGAACCGTATTATTTTGTTGACTAACTGTATGTACATCAGTAGTATACACATAGAAGTATTTGTGTATTATATGTTCTCCTTACCTTTATCTTCATATGAAAAGAGTCCTAGTTTTACCTAATACTTGTAAAAGCATGATAGTTCAAAAAGCAGCACTTATGATTCATTAATTGATCTTGGGGGAAGCTGCCTTTTAAAATAATATATTATTCCAGCTATACACATTATTATAAAAGTAGTAAATTTATTGAAATTTCAGCCAATGTGTTTTCTTTGTAAATAAATTATATTGGTGAAAGTGGATTGTGATATATAAGATTTGGAAGTACTTTTATCCTAAAAAGATGAGTTTCTTTTTTTTTTAAGTTCACTGTGAAAGTGTTGTCCTTTTCACTTTAAACTGATACAGATGTGATCTTTGTCATTTATATTGTTAGCAACTAACAAATGAATCTTTAGGTTATATTTTAGGTTAATTAAAAATTGTTCATTAAAAATGTGATTAATATTTAATCCATGTATAAACAATTTAT
Source organism: Dinomys branickii (assembly GCA_004027595.1). NCBI lineage: Eukaryota > Metazoa > Chordata > Mammalia > Rodentia > Dinomyidae > Dinomys > Dinomys branickii. The sequence goes on along the minus strand of PVLD010002361.1, from coordinate 113,407 downwards.
TGGAATTTAACCTAATGAAATAAAACTCATCAGGACATATCTGTATAGAAAGCATTAATTTTCCATGTGAAATAACTATAGGTATTTTAATACTTGTAATAATTATAAGTAGCAAAATTATTTTTTGAGGAAGAGGAACCTGTACTTGAAAATTTTTATTCAAACAGGAATGTTGACTTAATTAAATGGCACAATACTTTGTTGTCCTAACACTGATTACATTGTTGTAAAATGGGTGGAAAACTTTTTTTGATGAGTTCCTATTTCTTTCTTTTTAGCTGGTAGCTGGCAGTGTCGTAATGGCTTTTGAAGAAGTGTGCCCTGATAGAATAGATCTGATTCACAAGAATTACCGCAAGCTATGTAATTTACTAGTTGATGTGGAAGAGTGGGGGCAGGTGGTCATAATCCACATGCTAACGCGATATGCTCGCACACAGTTTGTCAGCCCTTGGGAGGAGGTAAGTGCCAGTCCTTTACTCATAGGGCATACTGATAGAATAGATGAACTTTAAAGAATGTGTACAAAAAAAATTAAAGTACTAAAAATACAGAAATTTGCCTATTTATCCAGCACTGTCTTATTTTTCAAAAGCAAGAAACCAATATAGAAAGTATCCAATAACTGTCTTTTGTGTTGGCATTAAACTGATGTACATTTAATGGTGTAGTATGTAAACTTTGAATATGACACCTGGCAGGACACCCTTGTTAGGAACAATCGCAGATACAGCGTTCACAGAGCCAAACCATGAATTGGGGTTTTTTTGGGAGGAGTTACTACTTATTGTCACTCCATTGAGCCCTAGCTATTCCACACACTCATTTGGAATGTAGCTAACGTGAGTCTAGAATGTGACTTTTTACCTTAGATAGTTAATTTCTTGTCTACATAAATACTGGTGAACTTGCTAATTTTTCTGAGTTTTATATTTCTAAAATGTTTCATTTTTCCACTTGAACTGGTGACATTTTAGTAAAATTAATAATTAAACATACCTTAAAGTGAAGTTATTTATTTTCTTTTGCAGGTTAACATTAGAGGCATGCCTTACTGTTCTTGTTACTTAAGAATTTAGAAACATTTAATTTTATTACATAGTTTATAAGTGAGCTCAATCGTATATTTATGAATTAGTGTAAATTTTAAACTTGATTAAAGAAATTTAAAATATAATGAGATGGCATATTCACCTTATTCTTGGATGTCTTTCCCTTTTAAAATGTATTATAGACTGTAAGTATTATAAATTATAAGAATCAGTTAAGAAATACAAGATTAGGAAAAAACCCTATTGTGTTAAAGTAGTTTATACACAAATTGATGGATAGGCCTTCAGTGCTTAGTATATCTTATTTTTGCTATTTAGAAGTAATATTAAAATGAGAGAAAATTGTAAATAAAATTAAAAAGTGTTTATAATATCTGCTGTAGATGGTACCAAATTTACAAATAGTTATAAAATGTTTTATCAGTTTTTCTATGTTTAATATTTGTTGACATTAAAAATATTTAAAATCTTTATCCAAGATATTGTAATACTGATTTCATCTCCATTGTTTGTTTAGTGTTGCATATTGAACCTAGAGCTGCTCACAGGCCTAACACATGATCTACCATTGAGCTGCACAATTAGTCCCCTCAATTTTATTTATTTTTTGTTTTTTTGAGACAGAGTCTTGCTATGCAATTCAGGCTGGCCTTGAGCTCACTGTGTAGCCCAGGCTGGCCTCAAACTCATGGCTATCCTCCAGCCTCAGCCTCCCAAGTGCTGAGATTACAGGCTTATGCCTCCACACCCAGCTCACCCTGTCAATTTTAATTTTAACAAAGTGATTGATTATATTCTTAAAGATTGACACGGAGTTTGAATTATTAATGTAAAAAATCTTTTGCCATATAAGGCTCTTAAATTGATGAAAATTCATGTCTTTGAGTACTTTTATTTTACAAAGTTAATTTTATTTATAAGTAACCTAAGTACAGTTTTGAAGGCACTTTTTCTAAATTAAATTACAATCTATGATGAAAATATTTTATTCTTTTGATGGTATGTTTGACAGGAGATTTCCATTGATTGTAACTTACTAGTTTGATTTCAGCCAGTTTCTTTGAAAGGTGCTACTCAGATATTTCTTTTCTATACTGTAATTTTATAGGTTACTTTGGTATATGTAATGATTGTTACCATTCAAAATTTTTTATTTTACTGTCATTGTCAAATGATTTTCATTTGACATTTAGTCAAATAAGTGACCTTTTGCTTGTTAATATCTAGACACTGGACCTTAAATGCTTTATTTACTATATCTTTTAAAAGTAGATATTGCATATTAAAATCTGTTTTTATAGTTTGATTGTCTGTTCCTTGAATTTTATTTCATCTTATTTTAGACAGACAAAGCTATATCCTGAAGAAAAGTTAGAGTCTATCATATCCGTTTATAATTTTTGAAGGATAGAAAACTTCAGGCTGAATATTCTTTGTATTTTCACATGTTGATGTCATGAACATTAATTGTTACATACATAGAGAAAATCTAGTCATTATTCCTAGCATACTAGAACTGGGCAAAGTCATTTATTCTCTTTGCTGTCTGATCTTGGCACTGTTCTAAATGCTGTGGTTATTAGACTAAGTTAGTGGTTTTCACATGTTCACCGTGGCCCTCTGGGTGCTGTTCCTAGCATTGCCACAGGGACAACCACTGTCGTGGGTGGGGGCAGTGCTGCTGAGCAGTGCTTGTGTGGCTGGGCTTCTTATGTGCCGTTGCATATGATTTCCTTTGAGAAAGATTCCTTGGCTTAAAGAAAAAAGAAGGGAAAAAAGAAAACTAGTGAACTGTGATCACAATTTTTCTAGTTATAGAAGTATATGGTAAAATAGTTTCCTTTTCATAACCTCTTGGTTGACACTTAAGAGGCAATTATTGACAATCATTTAATTTCAGTTATTCTGGTAGTTTGGTTTTTGCTTTAGAACACATTTTATTTTATTAATTAATTTAAGGTGATATCAGATGACCTCAATCCATGGAAGAATTATTTGATTATTAAGTTAATAAGAGTCTTATTGAGCCCAGAACAATCAAGGTAATACCTCTGGCTGTATGTTTAATTATATATTCTGTTCAGAAGCAGACTGAGTTCTTACTGAAGATGAGAATTAGGGGTTGTGATTGATGCTAGGCTCTTTATTCAAGTATATCTTATAAAACTAAGACTCATATAGATGATCAACATGTGGGCCACTTCCATGTTCTCACCTTTTCCGCCACCTTGTCAGCCTTTCTCTGATGATGTGTTTTACCGCCACCTTGTCAGCCTTTCTCTGATGATGTGTTTTACTGCAAATCTTTGGAATGAGCAGTCCAGCCATTTGCACGCTTTGAGGGTTTGTGGCCTAGATCTCCTGTTGCTTTCAGCTCTTGGACTCCACATGTTAGTTGTAGCATTAGAAATAGGCAGATTGAGTCACAAAGCCATTTTGGACCATACCTGAAAGAAAGTATTGAAAATATTTGGCATTTCTGCTATACAGTTACAGCTGACATTATAAAAAAGCATACCATGTAAGATTCTTACAGAAGACGAGGTGGAGTATTCCAGAGAGTAAGTGCTAAGTGGCTGCCATACATTTTTATCCTTTGGCCACCCACGCTGTCATGGAATTGGCAGAGAAATGTCTTCCTTATCTAGCATTCTCTCTTAGGTATAAGTCACTCACACAAATGTTATGTAAACATAATTTTACTGTAAATCAGGGGCCATTTGAGAAAACCATGTCAATAAAATAATACATTGATTTAAAACTTAAAAGAGGTTGTCATACCAAGTTGATTGACATCAACTATAAATTCTCTAATACTAAGAGAAAATGTGAAAATAGTACTGTGATACTTTGTTTATATGTAGCAACTTACTTTTTTGTATTTCTTGTATATTTATGTGTTGTATTTTTGTAGGGCAGCCATAATTATTAGTCCTATTTTGTAAATGAAGAATTCGAGACCTACATTTTAACAATCAACCTAAGATGAAAGGTGGTGCTTGTAAAAGGTGGAACCAAAAGCAGTTACCTGATGACCAGACCATCATATTTCCCTTTATATTCTATTGTGACACTTAAAATATTTTCTGTTTTACATAACAATTTTTTGTGTGTTTGCTAATTGTGTCCTTGTTGAAACTAACTTGAGGCCCAGTCGTCAGTGGTCAGGCATTGCAGTTAGCTCACAACTGTAATTAAATTTGCTTTTCAAAGAGAACACTCACCCTTCTGTCTGAATTTTGAGAAACATCTGTTTATGGTAATATACTTGAAAAAGAGCAAAAAAATTGTTTTGAGGAATTGGAAATCAGTAGAAATACTTTTTGAGATGAGCTGATGCACATACCTTTGTCAGTGCCTTCTCAAATGAACACATCATATACAAACAAACTTCTTCAGGGCAGAAGAGATTTTAATTTAGTTTATTTGCATCATTATAGATCAGTATTTAGGCTGTTTATATGTAAATGTATGATTTGAGGAACAATTAAGTGTTGACAAAGTAGATTGCAGTCATATCAATTGCACTGCAGTTTCCATAATTTTTCTAACTGACATCTTTGATGATAAATAGTGGATGCCGAGTCAAAGCCGATTACCCAGTGCACTAGGAATTCATGGGGCTGTCAGGGAGAAGACCAATTGACTTTAAATTTACATATTAATGAGAAGATTTGTTAAGAGGGTGCTTGACTATAGAAAATAACAGCGTATTTATAGGGCACGACATTTTATAAATAAAGCTGATGCAGGAAAATGGAAATTAAACCTTTTAGGTTAATAAATTCAAGAGAGTGGTAAAATGCATATTTGCATTTTTATTTTCTTAAATTTACTCTTTGCAGTCCATATGGGTTGTTTTTTATTCTAGGTCAAGTTTGTATAATTTTCAAGGATATAAAATTACATAAGTATTGTACTTGTCATTCAAGCCTATTAAGGGAAAATACTTGAAGCATAACTGTAATTCTCTGACATTAACATTGCTTTTGTAAAAATAATAGATTTAATAAAGCATTATAAAACAAAATACATTTTAAGAGCAATTTAAAAAAAAACCAAAACCCTTTGGTGGCATTAATTGTAAACTGCCATGAAGTTGACATTGATGCCTGACAAGAATGTTTTTACTTTTGTTAACATAGCACTTTAAAATTGAAATTTGTCTAGGATGGCACAGTTTTGGAATTATCAAAAATATTTTTGGTAATTTGGAATGTAAAGCTAAATATTCTCCAGTTACTTTCAAGAATATGAATTGAGGTAATAGAATTTCGATGGTAGTGTTTATGTAATTTTGAAACTTAAAATGATTACTTTGTCTCTCAGTATATTTGTACTTCAATTATAAATCCTTATCTGTATTGAAGAAAGTTCTAAGTTTAGAATCTTATTTAAAGTATTTTTGTTAAAATCTTAAGTTTTTTCAGAGGTAGATAGAAAATAAGAACTCATCAAAATGCAAAATTCATGAATATAGTTTTGTTTTGTTTTGTTTTGGTACCAGGAATTGAACTCAGGACTGATGGGTTTCCTGCCTCACTGTAATTCCTGCCAAGTTGCTATGGTGTCCAGCCAATATGACACTGGAGGTTGTGTGCTATGGCACTGAGCCAATATGGTGCTGGCCACTAGAGGTCATGTGCTAAGCTCCACCCTTTTTCCTCTGAGTCAAATTTTGACTTCCTACTTCTCTTTCTGTAGTGTCCTGTTTCCTTTTCCCAGTTCCTGCCCAATCCTGGTCTGCCATGTCAGGTGGTCGGCCTCCTAAACCTGGCCTCCAGCTTGGGCCTATTAAACCTTTGACTCCACACCAGGCCGTCAGAAGTTCCACATCTCTCTTCTCTTTCCTACTGTGGTCTTCTCTGCACCCACAGTAAAGACATTTTATTCTGTTTCACTTGTCTCTGCGCTGGAAAAACCTATCAAGGACCTCATGTTTGCCAGGCAGGCAGCTGTGCAGCTGAGCTATATCCCTGGCCCATGTGTATTGTTTTTGATTAGCAATTTTTTGTTAAATTCAAAGGTACTTGATGAAAGAACTTCATGAGCTGAACATCTAAGTGCTGCCCAAAAGTCCTTTTTTTTAAAGACAGTGTCTCACTTTGTAGTGTAGACTGGCCTTGAACTCACAGATCCTTCTGCCTCAACCTCCCAAGTGCTGGGATGACAGGTGTACACTACCTTGTGGAAGCATTTAATTTAAAGATTCTTCAGTATATTTGTTATTCATAATTTATTTGTGATTGGATTATTTAAAATTTATGAAGTTTCTTGTTAAAAACTAATTTTATCCAAGTAACATACACATGGTTTTATAAAATTGAGTAATACTTTAAGGGTTATAAAAACGATTTTCCTTCCTATCCTTCCTCATACCTGAATTAGCTACTTTAAATTTTAGCTTTTCACTAATGTGTGTGCAAGTGATACAGGTGAAAAATTGTAACTTCCAACATTTTAGATGTCAGATGGGCCAAGTTTGTGTTCCCCAAAATTGAAGAATGAGCTCTAAGGAGCAGCAGAGACTAAGAGTAGAAAAATTTATTCAGAGACATAGTTCCTGAGAGACAGAAGGGGTCCCACATGGACTGCCACCAGCGTCCTTTGTCGGGTAATTTATACAGTAAAGTCACAGTGTAGGTACAACATGGGTCAAGCTATAATCAACCTATAGGATTACACGTATAGCTGCTTAGCTCATATTGATCCAACAGGGAAGCAGGTTATGTAGCGAGGGTACATGGAAAGAACAAAAGACCTGTTTAGGAAGGGATGCATTGGGAGTCCTAGTCACCCAGGCCTGATCATTCAGTTAGGGTCACTCATCTGGAAAACTGATATCTGGACTTTATTGGACCAGCTGAATATAATCTTCAATTTATTGTTTATCACTCTGGGAGACATGTAGGACTAGTCATTACATCTTTATCTTGAGGCCTGGCCTTTAACAGATATGCCTCTAGCCCCAGTTGTGATATGTTCTCATCTTTTGCACTGATTCTCTTGAGGGCCTATATGTGTTTGACTCCCTATAATATCTCTGTGTAACTTAGCTCTTCATAGTACATGTGTGTGTTTTTCTTTCTCCATTTCTTTCTCTTTTAATGTTTTTTTTTGTCACTAGGAATCGAACTCAGGATCTTGCAACTATCAGGCAGGCACTGTGCTGCTGAACTATCTACCTGCCTGTTTTTTTATGATTTTTTTTTGAGAAAGGATTTGCAATATAGTCCATGCTAGCCTTGAACTTCTCTGTACCCTAGGCTGGCTTGAAACTTGTAGAAATCCTCCTGCCTCTGCTTCCGTGCTTGTTGAAGTTACAGAGATGTGCCACCATGCCTAGCAGCTTTTCTTTATTTCTAAGTAATCAATATATATTCCAAGTTTTGGTTTATCACATTTAGACTATATAGTCTTCCTATTATAAAAATGAAGAATCCTTTATTTTTTTCTGCAGTTTAAGTTTTTAGCTATTATTTTCTCTGGAACCTAAACAGTTTTTTTGTGTTTATTATAGTATAATCTCCACTGTTGAATTTTTCTATTAGGTGCATCTGAAAATGTCTTGATTCTGTATTTATTTTTGAAGAATGGGATTGTTCCATATAGAATTTTTTTACTTTTTATTTTTTTGAGACAGAGTCTTGCTGTGCAGTTCCAGCTGGCCTTGAGCTCACTGCGTAGCTGAGACTGGCCTCACACTCATGGTGATCTGAGTGCTGGGTCACAGGCGGGTGCTGCCACACCCAGTTTTCTCCATATAGAGTTCTTTGTTGAGTTTCTCTTTTAATTTAAAGATATTACTCCTTTGTCTTTTAGAATCCATTCTTTTTGTTCTTTTGTATATAATTTTTTATATACACCTGCTTTCAAGATTTTTTTCAAGATTCATGGAATGAAAATGTTAAAATTCATGAAAAGTTATACTTTAAAAATTTGTAAAATTCACTAAGGTATAAAAATTTACTAATATCACGCTGTAACATTGCCTGTTTTAAAAATAGTTTTCTAGTTAATCCACTCAGTACATCTGGGCAGTACAAGCTAAAACTATGATTCAGTGAATTGTAGCTTTTTTGTTTGCCTGCTTTCATGATTTTTCAATTTCAGAAATTTGATTTTGATGTGCATTGGTGTGATTTTCCTTTTACTTCTCTTGCTTATGGGTTAGTTGTGTTTTCTGGGTCTATAGATTTTGTTTTTTGTTTTGTAAATTTGGCTGGAAATGTTCAATGGTAGAGTGCCTGCCTGCCGTGGGAGAGGCCCTGGGTCCAACCCCAGCAAGTGTGCACACATGCATGCATGCATGCGTGCGAGAGACACACACACATACACACACACACACACACACACACACACACACACACTTTTAAACTAAATTTGGAATTTGAAATATTGATTTTCTGGGATTTCAGTTACATGTAATTTGGTCCATATGATGTTGATACACATGACTCTTCAGACTCTTCCCTTTTTCCACTTGTAACTTCCAACCTGCTTTCCTCTTTGTTCTCCCAATTAAATAAATTTTTGTTGATCTATTTTCAGATTTATTGACTTTTTTTTAATAGCCTATCAGCCCCATCCAGTATATTTTTTATTTTAATCATTGTGTACAATTTTATTTGGTCCTTTGTATAATGTTCTATTCCTACTATTTCCTCATCTGTTCAACATATCTATAGTACCTTTGATATTTTGGAGATACACTGTGTGTGTGTGTGTATAAAATAATAGCTCTTTTAGACTTTTTGTCTAATAATGGCCTCTTCTGGGTTCTCTTGAGAATGTTAGCTGATTGCAAAGCTAAGATGACAATAAACACCTCCATGACCACAAGTGACAGACTATTGTTGTCAGAAGTTGCCTAACGTCTCTTAAGTAAGCAAGAAAGTAAAACTTACAAGTAGCAGCAAGAAACCCTGTAAAAGTATAGAATTCAACTTACAGAGTTACTGTGGTACAGTGTTTTTTAATATGCTCTGTTTCCTACCAAGAAATTAAGCATGTAATGAAAATTTGGTCCATTAAAGGAAAAAGCAAATAATGGAAATGATATCTGAGAAGACTCAAACATTGAATTTTCTAGTAAAAAACTTTTAATTGTCTCAAATATACTGAAACAACTACATGAAACCAGAACAGTGTCTCTCCAAACAAAGATGATCAGCAAAGATACAGAAATTATGCAAAGGAAGCAAATAGAAATTCTGGAACTGGAGATTTCGGTGTGTGAACCTCTGAGTTCAGCAGCAGATGGGAACAGGCAGAAAGTGAACTGATGAACTTCAGGGAAGTTTGGTTGAGATTCTAGTCTGAGGACCGTGCAGTAAAATCAATGAAGTAAAATAAACAGAGCCTAACAGAACTGTGAAGTCTGTGGGCCACTGTCAGGTGCACTGATGCATGCAGTGGGTATTCCAGAAGGAAGGAAGAGAGAGCAAGGGGCAGGAAGAGATCTGGGGAAGCGGTGATTGAAAACTGTCCAAATTTGATGACGACTCTAATGTGCATATTCAAAGGGTTCACCAAGTTTCAAGTAAGAAAAATTCCGAGGTTCATACCTGGATACAGTAGCACCAAACTGTTGAAAACCATGGGCAAAAAGATCATGGAGAGAAGTTAGTTACCATTTACATTGTTTTGACAGTAAGATTAATAGCAGGTTTCTTATCAGAAGCCATTGGGTCTAGAAGGCAGTGGAAAGAAGCACATTTGAGGTGATGGGAGAAGAAGAATCATCATCCAAGAAGTCCATCTCTGGCAAGACTGACCTTCAAAAACGGGAAAATTAATAGGTTCCTGGATGGATAAATCAGTGTATATGCATTTTTCATGTATGTCACATTAAATGCAGATATCAGTACGCATTGTCCTTCTATATGACTATCATTGAAGTTCCTATTTGTGTGATTTTTCCTTTTGTTGATTTAACTTTTCACAGTGAAATGCACACATCTTAGAATGTTAATAATTGTATATATGTTAGTAACAAACCCTTATGATATAGACTGTTACCATTATCCTTCCCAATTGATTCCTGTACTCTAGGTTCTCTGAAACAAATAATGTCTTTTCGTACCTCGCTATAATGTTGAGTTCAAAATCTGATAAATATGCTTCTATATACATTTAATTTGCATGTGCTCTATGTACTGTCTCCTTGTGCATACATAAAAGCAGAAATACCTGTGTTTGGGTGAGAGAAGACTTGATATACTTAGAATTCATCCTGGTGTAACTTCCTTACCCTCCAATTCTCTCTTGGGGTGATGCTTTGTAGGTCTCTGTCACCTGCATATACAGGGAGAGGGCTGTGACATAGGAGTGGAGCCTTCCTGAGTTCTTACTTGGGCTGGCTGGGGTGAGCATTTACAGAGAAAGAGGGCAAGAGGGAATTTGTCTGTTAGCAAATCCTGTGTTCGGTGGGGAAAGGAGGAAAATGTCTCTTTTTCTACTCTTTGGAATTTAAATGGATGAGAGATAAACCCGTAAATCTCTCTGGTGTCTTTTTGTTTTTTTTTTAAATTCTAAGGGTTATTCCGTTATACATACAGGTTGCCAGAACTCTGCTCAAGCGGTCTTGACCATGAAGATACATGAATATGGAACACAACTGGTACAAAGACTAGCTCATTAAAGAAGTTTAAATTAGTATTAGATCATATTGCATTCGTTTTGATCAATATTTGTTCAGCATAATGTAATGGAAACTGATTCATGTCATATTAGTTCTTTCATTTTAATATTTTATACATATTTTCAGGATTGTTTTGCTGAATAATATTCCACTGGATGATTGTACTTAGTTTATCCATTCTTTTTTCTTTCTCTTTTTGAGGCAGTATTTTGCTAGGTTGTTCAGGGTGGACTTGAACTCCTTTTGTAGCCCAGACTGACCTCAAATTTGCAGCAATCCTCCTGCTGGCTTGTGCCACTATGTTCTGCAGTTTATCCTTTCTTATATCAGCGGATTCTTGGGCTTTTTGTCTGTAGTAATCCATCTGTTACGAATATATTCTTGGACAGTTCCCTTTTATGGAGCTGGGCTTTCATGCTGGGTTAGTACTTATATATAGAATTTGGAAGTCACAGAGTAGATGTATTTTAGTTTTACAAGACCTGCTAGACTTCACCAAAGTAGCTGTGTGCTTTATTTTTGTTTGCCGTGTCTACTGTAATCGATTACTGAGGGGCCGACATGTTTTCTTCACAGTTACGAAGTTTGGACATACAAGATGAAGGTGCTGGCAGATTTGGCAGCCTCTGCTTGTAGCTGGCCCCGCCTCTGCTTCCTTACACAGCATTTCCTTTTCCAGGATGCTCCGTCAGTGTCTCTGCCTGTTCAGATATCCTCCTCTCAGGCAAGGACAGTGATTAGAGTGGACCAGGTCCCATCTTAACAGCCTCACAGGAGCTTAAGTCTCATGGTTTCTCTTGCCCAAGAAACTCAAAGTATAAATAAAGAGCACAGTAAAAGATGGATAAGAGGAAATAGGGAGATAGATCTTCAGCAAATGGGAAAGGGATCAAGAGATAGACGGGGAAGGGGACATATGTGACATGTACCGACTGCTCGCGCTGAGTGTAGTCGTTCTGTATTGCAGACATGTACCAAGAAGCCTGGTTTCAACTTAATCACCTCTTTAAAGGTTCTGTCTCTAAATGCTGCCACAGAAGTGCAGGGGCTTAGGGCTTGAGTGTAAGATTTTTCAAGAAATACAATTCAGACCACAACAACCATGGCTACACTCTTTCAAATAAATGAGTGGGAGTTGATTTCTCCACATTGTCAGCAACATTTGGTGATGCTGTTATTTATTTTAGCCGTTGTGTTTGATTTATTCTGGATTTCTAAGTGAGTTCTCTGTGCTGTTCTAGTAAAGGGTTATTTATTTCTGAGGTGATTCGGAGTTAGAATTTTAAGCCTTGACCCTAAAGGACTTTAGTTAGATAACTGACCTGCAAGGTGGCTCGGGTTTTCTTGTTCTCCTTTCGCATGCTCACACCCACACGTATACCCCTCCCTCCCTGTGTCTCCAGCTCTGGCAGTCGCAGGACGCGCTTGCTTGCTCTGCACGCCATGGGGCCGTGACCTTGGCCTCCTGGGCTGCACATCTTCATGTGGACGTTGTTCCTCTCCCAGGGTGTGCTTCCGGCTTCTGTTGTATGTGTGTTCCCTGTTTTACTCTCCAAAGACAACCAGTTCTAACTCTTAGCTTTGTCTTCTACTGTTGTCTTCCTCTTAGTTTTAAAGCAGTTTGCTTATATAACCATTTCTTACGACGAGTATATCCATAATTTAAATATATGAATATTTTAGAATTAATGAAGACTAAGTTCTGCCTTTCTAAAGTTTCACACTTTTATAGAGCTTTTGTAACTCCAATGTTTTAGATTTTGCTTGTAATATCTTAAAACTGAGTAAAGTTTCTTGAAGTTCTAGTTTTCTTAAGGTTATTTACAGTAGAAACACACACACACACACACGCACAATACTAATCTGGGGGATTAAAAAACTTCACTGATTTATGCACCTTCACCTGGAATTTTTATGAATGTTGTAAAAACTCTGCTTTATCTCATTCATTTTTATGCCCTAAAGGAGAAATAGCTTTATTAATTTCAATTCAACACACATTTACCTTCCTGTTTCTAACATAACCTCTATTTTGGGGATTAGGGGAAGGAAAGAATGAGTATATGCGGAGTCATGATTATTAGTTCACTTAGGGCACTTTTAATTTTGTGTTATAATTTATGATTGAATGAAAACCACTCAAAAATACATTCAGCTTAACAAAAAACCAATACTGTATTTTCCACCACTGGATTAATTAATTTTCAAATATTAAAGCCCTTATTTTTCATGTCTTGGAACCCTTAACCTTAAGTTCCACATGTGCCATGAGCATTTTTTTTAGGGAAATTTGAAAATGCAAAATATTTCATGTAGATCCTCCAGATTTCTCAGTTACAAAGTTTGAAAACAGTTGCATTCAGAAAGGATGTTTCTCATACACTAGAGCTGAACATGCAGTCAAAAGCAATGAGAAGTGTTGTGGGCAGTTGAACACTGCATGCTCATGGTGGCTCAGCACAGAGTTCCAGTGCACAGTTATTTCTGTAAATGTGAGGTGCTGGGGGAGGGTTGGTGTGCAGTGCTCCTCAGACCCACCCTTCCACCTGTGTGGTGTGGAGCTCACCAGGATGTGGTGTTAACATGTAAAGTGAGCAGATAGCAGTTTCCTCACAAAGGAAAAGAAAAAATTTCTTCACATTAGTGTACAAAGCTTGTGTTGTTTTACATATATCTGACGTGGGGAAGGAGTCTTTATTTTTGAGAAAATGAAGTTACATTAATAGTTTAGTAAGCCTTTAGTCACAGTTACTCTGGAGTCTGAGGCGGAAAGATCACAAGTCTGAGGCCATCCTGAGCAACTTAGCAAGACTGTTTCAAAATATAATGAAAAAAGACTGGCGATGTGGCTTAGTGGTAGAGTACTTGCCTAGCGTGTGTGAGGCCCTGTGGCCAATCCCTATTACCACAAAAGAAACACCACTTAAAAAGAAACAAGTTTTATTAAACATAAAAATTTTGTTTCTGATGAATTCATCATATGTGCTTTCCATACTGAATAGCTAACTTGTCTGAGTGGTTATGATACTGCTCACCACCTCCCCTCTCAGAGCTTATCAGGAACATCTGCCCAGCTACGCTGCTGTGGGGTGGAGCTGACAGCCTGCGTGCGTGTGTGCGTGCGTGCGTGCGTGCATGTGTGTGTGTGTGTGTGTGTGTGCGCGTGTGTGCGCGCGCGCGCACGCGCACACGCCAGCCTTCGCTCCATCTGCTTTTTTCTCATCCCACCCCCTTTGTGGTGCTAGGGATTGAACCCAAAGTCTCCTGCTTGCTAGGCAAGTGTTCTGTTTCTGAGCTACATCCCCAGTCCTAATTCTCTTGATCTTTTAAAATTTGAACAAGCTTATCAATTATATTTTCACATACTATGCCTTTGGTGTTGTGTATAAAAGTTACCATACCGAAATTCACTTAGATTTTCTTTTGTGGTGTCCCTTAGAAGTTTATTGGTTTGTTTTTAAGAGTATAATTGGGAATTGGTACATACATAAAATATCTGGATCACTTTTGATCCCTTTATCCCCCATTCCCCCTCCCTGAATCCCCTCTGCTTTTCCAATAAGTCTTTGTTTACCATCTCTCCTTCATTTTTACTATTTTATTTATTTATGAGGGCTCATTGACAAATATGACACATGCTGAAGTTTAAAGAAATTTATTACAGCAGAAGACATGTTGTTACTCATCCCCCGTGGTGCGCTCTTTCATTCCAAACACATGCACCCTCACTCTCGCCACTTTCGCAAGCAGTCCTGGAAGTCCTCTTTCACGAGTGGCTTTAATTGGGCTGCTGTGGCTGCCTGAATGTCCTGAATCAGTATAATGTTCATTTCAACTTGGAGGAAGAGCTGGAAGTCTCACGGTGCCGGAGCCTGTGGGCCAGGCAGACAAGGGCAAGAGCTGCCTTTCTGTCGGACGGCACTCAGCAGCAGCATCTGCTGTTTCTCCCAGGGCAACTCGCAGAGCTCATATGAAATTCTGGATGTCGTAACAGTAATTTCTTCTCCATCTAGATGTCATGTAATTTTGTAACAATTATTTAAAAATAAATATTTATAAGTAGAACATTTTATATTCACTTTATGAAGTGGTTGTATCACAAACGTTTTATGGATTTTGTGTTCTCTTACAACTAGGACCCCTGTTGTAGCCATTTCCATCGGGGACATCTTTACTGCTGTATGAGTCTGTGGATACAGTGCTGTCATGGAAATATGCTGCAGACCTTCAGCACTCATAACACAGTTAATATTTGAAGTTCTTTTTAGAGTAAGATTTATGTCTTCTTCCCCATTTATTAATTAATGATCTATTTATATCACTGTGGATTAAAATGTTTATTTTAGTCCCTAGGTAATGTAACTCATACTAATATTATTTGTACTAAAAAATTTCAGCTTTTGAGTTTTTTTTTTTAATTTTTTTAAAATTTTTTTAAATTTTTTTTTGCGGTACTGGGGATCGAACTCAGGACCCTGAGCTTGCTAGGCAAGCGCTTATTCCACTGAGCTATATCCCCAGCCCGAGTTTTTTTTTTAAACTTTGATAAGCTAGGCTTATTTTAATTCCCCTAGCTTTAGAAGTAGCCTGTTTTCTAAGGTAAGAAAGACCAGGCTTTATGATATACCAGTATTACACTGGAGCAGAATTTGCATTACTTACTGACTACATAGCTTAGAAAAATGACCACAGCATAAACAGCCATACTGTAAAATATTTTAATTAATACCAACCAGAAACTTTATGTATGATAATGTACTGTTTCCTTAGGCTCAATAGAAACATAAGAATTTATTTTTACCTTTTTCATCTTAAATACTTCTAAAATACATTTCTTTGTCCTTGTCTCTTGACAATGGAAAGTATAATATTTATTGCTTAAATTATGCCTTTTATTATCTGTGTACCAAGGAGCAAGAATATGCAGGTAAACTGGTATGCATAATACACTCTGAATAAAGATTTTGTACATAGAATAATATTAAGGGCTTCATAACAGTCATTTTAGCTACCTAGGAGGGATCTTTCTACTTCTAAATTCAGAGCTGTATTAATTGAGACTGCCTAATACCAGTCTGTAGACAGGAAACATAAAGTAAGGACTACATTGTAAAAATTAAGGAATTCTAAAATTTGAATATTTCTGAAACAGTGCTTTGAAATATGTATGGAAGTATATCAATTGGTTCATCTCTTATGTTTATGAAATATAGGTAATATACTAAGTGGAACAGATGGCAACTTGTGCCTACAATGTAGGTGTTAAGAGTTATTGAGACTCATTCATTTTTTCTTAGATTAAATGTCTTAATATATCCACTTTACCTTACTTGTTTAATCAGTTTTGTGTTTCTGGACAAATTGAAAGTAAAATTCATTCCATTATAGATATAGCGTGTTAATTAAGACTGATTATTTTAAAATTATTCAGAGTTCTCTAAGGTATAAACTTTGAGTCCTCAACTTACTTCTCTGGTGTGTTATCGCTAAGAGCACAAGTCTTTTTCTGTCTGATATGTCAGAAAAACTACAAAGGTAAAATCAGTCAGGTTTAAATTTTACAAAGATACCACATTTAATTAACTCATAATTGATTACTGAAACTATAACTCTTTATATAAAAATGACAAAAGTTGAATCTGACTCTTTAAAGATTGTATTGGATTGCATTCCCTGCCAAAAGTTCAATCCTACCATGTAATTCCTTGAACATATTAACCATAGTTACTTTATGATCTGTCTTAGTTCAGACTACAAGAGCAAAAATACCCTAGGTTGGATGACATAAACTTCAAACATTATTTTTCACATTCTGGAGAAGGGAGTATCAAGTGTTGCCTGATTTGGGGTCTGAGGAGGATTTGCTTCTTGGCTCATAGGTGACCATCTTCTAACTGTATTCTCTGAGGGTGGAAAGAAGTTGAGAGGGCTCTCGGGTCCATTTTGAGAAGATACTAAACCTAACCTTGACCTTTTACTTCCCAAAGGTCCCATGCAATACCATACACTTGGAGTTAGGACTTCAATATATCAGTTTAAAGGGGGGACACAAGCATTCAGTGTGTAACAGTCTGTTCTATTCATGTCAGATTATCTTTATTTTCTTGGTTCCTTGTATGTTTTTGGTGTCTGTTTCTCTGGGTTTATGTCACATAGTTAAGTTTTCGTATATATATATATTAGTATATTTTAAAGTATTTTATTTGAGGGGAGATATATGCAGAAAATTAGTTTCAGAAGCAAGCAGCTCCATGAATTTTCACAACCTAAATATACCTATGAAATAAGTGCCCAGGTCAGGAAACAGAAATTACCAGTATACTACAGAGGCCCTGCTCTTGCCATCTTCCATTTAATGTCCTTCTCATCACAAATGGAAATGGTGTCCTGACCGCAATGATACCACTGTTTCCTTGCTTATAAATTATTGTGAACTCCTTGAGGTTTTGGACAGTGGGTTTTGCTTTGCACGTGGAATGTTACTCAATAATGGAATCAGTAGTCTGTGTCCACCTGGTTACAGACAGATTGCGATGATTCCAAGCTGGCTTTTAACCCAACATCTCTACCACTAGAATGTAGTTCTCCAACTTTTAAGACAAAATCAGAAGAGTTAGCAGGATTGTGCTTTTTAGTAGATTTATAGTTTTTGTTTCTGTATTTTGTTTTATTAGCTGAAAACTCTGCTCAGCACGTCAGCTCTTGCCATTCCTTTTATGTAATTAATACACGCTCTTTGGAGGAGAATAGTTCCTGATGCCAGTCATATTTCTAGCTTTGCACGCTCTGATCTTGTCTGTGTAATTTATCACTGTTCTTCTAGCTTTCCAGTGCCTTGAAAGAGGGTGGTTTCATATTTTTACCTAGCTTTTCTTGTTCTCGCTGAAAGGATTGCTCCAAATTGCTTATTAAACTTTCCTGAAAATAGAAGTGTATAATCCTGTATTGCCTGTTTTAAACCTGGAGTATGTGGCCTCTTTCATACTTTATACCTGGCATTGGTTGAAATTGTTTCAATCAGTTGTGTTAAGGTTCAAAAAAGCAACTCTATAGAAGGGCCTCATAATAAACTTGTAAATCCTTGAATATGAGGCAGACTTTCACTTAAGGGGTAATTTTAGGGGAAACTTTCTTCATATTTAGCATTATGATTTGAAGTAATTTCTATTATGTGGCTTCAAGAAAGTTTCATAATAAAAAGCGGTAGTAGCAACTACTATTCAAATATTTAATTTATATCAGGTACTAAGTGCTTGCATAAACTTCAGTAAACTTATTCAGTCTCTGTAGGCATCTTTATGATTTAGATGCTACTTTTGTTTCTTTTACAGAAAGTAAATCAAGACAAGGTAAAGTAATGTGCAGAGCTACAGAGCCAGCCCTGCTATTGAGCCAGTGTGTCCTGGTATATACTGACCATCTGTTCTGTGTGGGGTAATAATGTATGTTCTGAGTGGTTGAAACACTGAGAAAATATAGTCCAGAGTGATACAGATTCAGATATGTTATTGGGATTTGGTTCCTTCCTTCATGGAAACATTATTCACTTCATTAGCCCCATAAAAATACAATCCCATCACTTACCAGTTACATTTTTCCCATTTGATCCCAGTGTATGCAGTAGGTACATACATAGAGCTAGTAGCTGGGAAAGCCAGATCTAAAATCTTATGTCATCATGTTCTTGTGCCAATAGGGTCAAATTGAAGTTTCTTAAAAAGTCTAATAGAACATTTTCTGAGGGAATAGGTTCTTAGTGAATAATAGATATCAACAATTTTAGCTGTAAGCAACATGCTTTTCAGTTTTGTTGTCTCACAGTGTGATTGTGAAAATTTGAGACATGTTATTCAAACTATCCCTTTTATTTTAGGAAAGTATGATAATGTATAGAATATTAAATCTGAATTTTCAGAAATTTTCTTAATAGCTGTCTAAGATCTTTCAGTCTTGTGTGAGAAAGATAATAATGAAAGAAAATTAGGCGTTGAAATTTTTTACTAAAATCACTGATATAATCCTGGAGCTTGGAGCTCCATAACAGAACAGTTGAGTCCAGTTTGACATGAAAGTGAATCTAAACTACAGTCTTTTTTAAGCACTGTGGAAAGTGTAATTTATTTTGAGTTATATATTCATAGGAAGATAATGGTATAATTGAGCTCTTAATAAAATACATTAATTAACACTGAAGAAGAAATGGAATGAATAAGTGCTTATTAAAAGCAGCTTTTATGAACATGAGAGATTTTATTTGCTAGATACGGTGCACAGTGTTTTTATCATACATCACTTTCAGGTAAAATTTGAACATCTGTTTGATTTAATGTTGCCTTTAAGATGTTAGGTGTGTGGTTAGGTTGTAATGACAGCATGGGCACACACTTGAGTATACAGCCTTTGTTTCCTACTGATACTGGTCATAGAACTGCTTGGGCTTGGAGCTCCATAACGGAACAGTCGAGTCTGGTTTGACATAAAAGTGTATCTAAACTACAGTCTTTTTTTAAACACTGTGGGAAAAGTAATTTATTTTGAGTTGTGTATTCACAGGAAGATAATGGTATAATGTCTAGTTTAATTTTGATGATTATTCTAGTATCTTTTTTCTTTCTGGAATCTAAATTTTTAAAATTTCCCTGCTTGGATAGTTTCTTAAGATTTTTTTATTATGGGTTTAAATACACTTAAGAATTATTATTCTTTTTTGTAAGAGACCTGAAAATTATACTTGAAAAGTTTTTCTAGTGATACTTGTATCCAGATTTAAGTAAAGACTGTGCATTATCTGTAAGAATTTATCAAGGAAAAAATACTTTATTAATGATACTAATCTAAACCATTGTAGATTATTCCTTTTACTCTATGACAGTACATAAATACATACAAGTTGCTTTTAAGTGATTTAATGATCTTGTTCTTTACAATTTTATTAAACTTTTTTTGGATGACAGTTTAGATTCACTTGCAATCTTTTCTCACTAGAGATACTGGCTCTTTCCTTTTTAGTATGGTAAGATAAGCATAAAGCTTACTACCGGGCCACTTCCGATGGCATCATTCAGTGGCACTGAGTACATTCACCCGGCTATGCAACCATCACACCATGCATCTTCAGAGCCCTCCCCTCTCCTGTCTTCTCCTGTCCTCTCCTCTCCTTCCCTCCCCTCCCCTGTACCCCCCTTTCCCTTGGCACATGTTTGCAGTACACATTTACATTGTTTGTGTGGTATTAGTACATGTAGCTAACACATCTTTTAAAAAATTGTGTTAGTACATAGAAGTAGTATATAACGTTATATTTCTTGTGGGAAGAATGTACATAACACATTAATACCTTTTTCTTCAATCCGATTTTATCAGTACATTTTAGGTATACATAATGATCACATTCATCATAGAGAATTCCTTTTTTATTTCCTGTTTCTTCTCCTTCCTCTCTACCCATCCCCCCTTTTTTGTATATGTTTACAATTTTTTGTGTGAAGTTAATACCTGTATATAACACGTCCAGGTTTCTTTTTCATAGCCTTTCCCACTCTTCCTCCGTGCTCCCTCTATCTTTTGATCCCTTTCCCATTTGAGAAAGATCTGTTTCTTTACTTCCTATTAGCTATCTTTTATTTTGCTCTTTATTTATTCTTTAGGTTTCTCACAGCAGAGAAACCATGTGACATTTAACCTTGTGTGTCTGATGGATCTCACCTAACATGGTCTCAAGGTACATCCATTTTCCTGCCAGTGGCGCGCGCTCACGCGTGTGCACATGTATGTGTATATGCGTGCGGTGCTACCTCATTACTACCCAGCTAGGGTAGAAGTCCATATTCACCACTACACTTCCACTGATATTTCGGGACTGTGCTTCTTGTTACCACAGGGGAGTCTGGGATTTCCGACTCCCCACTCAGTCCCTTTTTGATAGCCCTTTTACTGGAGAAATAGAAATTCCTCACTATTGCACCACATACATTCTCCTCCAACACTGCAGTGGTGGTGGAGAGGTGTCTTTGTTCCCACTTAGTGTGGTGCTGTATCTCTGGGTAGTCTCTGATACCATCACCATGGGCGGGAATAAGGTCACCCTGTTGGTGGTGGGCTTGGAAATTTAAGCTCCATAGTTGTTTTCCACTGACACTGTGAGGATTCCTTCTTATCTCCCAGGAGGGATGCAAATCCTGGTCCCATCCTAGCTTTTTATGACAGTCATTACAGTCTGGTAAGGGGAGGGGTCTGGGATTCCCATCTCAGCCTTCACTGGTGGGCTGGGCTGGGGCTGTAGTGCGTTTCTCTCCTGTTGGCTGTCTGCGAGTGGTTATTTCTAACTAGGTTTTCTGTTGTGCTAGACTGTCCCTTTGGCTAGAGAGTGTAGGCTGGGTAGGCAGGTGGGTGGGGTAATCTGTGCTTATTGCCAGCTTCTGCAGCACTTGGGTGCGTGAGGTAAAACAGAAAAGCCTGGGAATGCCCGCTGCACCACTCAGTGGCCCTGAGGGCCCTGTACAGTCCTCCTTCTTCCCTTGGCTCTGCAGACTCTTCAGTTAGTTGTATTTCTGGCTGTACGTGGTGGGTGGAAATAGAAAAGCATATCTGCCCCACCTTCCCAGCATCAGAGAACACAGCAGCCTCCACTCAACTGTGGTTTCATTTTTCACATTGCAGGGACTCAAGGGTTTTTTTTTTTTTTTTTCCTCAAGGTTAACTGTAGTCTGAGAATATGAAATGGAAAATTCCAGAAATAATCCTTAAGTTCTAAATTATGAACTATTCTGCATAATGCGACCAAGTCACTTACTCTCCTCTGTCCTGCCTCAGACCTGACTCATTTCCTTTGCTCAGTTCATCCATGCTGTATTACAGTACCTTATTATTATCCCAAGGGAATGTGTTTGAGGACCCTGTGCATGCCTGAAACTGCAGATAGCACTGACACACCACCATGTACACATATACGAGACAGTTTAGTTAAAAATTAGGGTAATAAGAGATTAACCGTAACTGTAGTTCTTGGCCTTTTCACTGGATAGAAACCCTTTATAAGTTCTCTGTCATTTCTGAATTGCCAGCATCATTACTCTTCTACTTTAGGACGATGATGAAGGAAAATAACAGTTACCTGAAAATAGGCAGTATGCAGTATTACGACAGTTGGTCTGGTAACTGGGATGGCCCCTAGGTCACTGACTTGCAGTGGTAGTGGATGTGCTGGACCTGGCCAGGCGGAGCTGGATGGTGCATGGTTTCATTGTGCTACTAGGAATGACCCATAGCTCAAAAATTGTAAGTTGTTTATTTTAATATTTATGGGCCTTTGATTGCAGCTGCAGAAAGCAAGAGGAAAGAAACTGCTATATCTTTCAGGGTTTTGCTATCAAAAACTAGCTCTAGAGGCGTGTTCAGCCTGTCGCCCACCTTTTTTTTTCTCCTGTTTTTGAGCAAAGAGGAATTATCTCTGGCCACATATAAAATGTATGATATAGTTAATGTTTATAGGTACAAAACTTCCTTTATTTTTTATTTTGGTTATGACACTTAAAAAAGAGGGAAGAAAAGGCAGGCCGCAGGTCTGATATGTCTGCCAGATTGTGCACAGGTATTATACTCTGTGTGTGCTTTTTACTGGTGGGTTTTGGGACTAAACACCTGTTGGGAAAAATAATAATAAATTCTGAACAAAAATGTAGAATCAACTCCTAGGTTCATATGTCCCAAATGGAGGCTTTTCCTGGCAGTTCAGGGACTAACTTAATCACTAGTTTTTACCTGTCAAGCTTTATTGTAATTTCTTTTGTGTTACTATTCAAATTTAGATCCACTTTCTCCTCTTTGATCTAGTTGTAGAGTGACAGTTATGGAAATAGTTTTCAGATTTCAGTTATTCTCATTGATCTTTTAGAATCTAATTCTCTTTGAACAACTGTGGGTATTTCTGTAGGGATTTAATAGTCACTGGTTTGTTATGTAACATAGTAGAAGCATCTACAGCATGAAATGGTGGGTACTGTGTTATAACATGAAAAAAATCAAGGTCTTTGCCCCATGTAGGTTGTATAGTATTTTTAAATTGCCCCAAGAGTAAAATATTACTGCAGACATTTAAACCAACATTTTCTTTGACTATAGTATTTTGGCTGTTCAAGATCTGAACTATTGTTGGTATTGGGTTTTTTCCTTGCAGGACTGTGGTCTAGAGCACAATGAAAAGAGTTTCTATGAATCTGATGATGAACAGAAGGAAAAGACAGACAGAAGGAAGAAGCCCTATACCATGGATCCGGACCACAGACTCTTAATTAGAAACACAAAGCCTTTGCTTCAGAGCAGGAATGCTGCGGTATGTTAAAGCCTTTATAAGAAATAATTCATAATTTCTGGGAGGTACTGACTAAATGTGTTTCAGCTCCCAGTGTTTCTGGGTTTGCAGAATTAGATTTTGGTGCAAATTCCTGGTTTGGTACTTGCTGGCCTAATGGGCTTCATTTATATTCTTGGAGTTTTGTTTTTTGGCTTTTCTGAAGATACATACTCAATTTTTTCTTGACTGACAGGATTATCTTTGCCTACAGAAGAACCACGTGTATTTCTCAGTTACCCTGTTAGGGTTCATTTTTACTAGATCTGGTGGTAGTATATCTATTGATAGAATTTTTAAGAGACTAAAATATAACAGAAATAATGCAAGGTTAAATTGGTAGTAATTAAAAATCATCTTTACTTGGGTCCTAAGCATTTTTTTACATCTTTTTATTTTAAATAGTCTTTTGTGTTTTAGAATACATATGTAGAATGTTAGAAAATACGTACCAGAAAAATGGGAAAAAAATAAAACATCACATCCTTATCACTCAGAAATCAGTTTTAATATGTTAGTATGTTTTTATCAGATCTTTTTTTTGTTTGTCTAAATGTGTATGTATTCACATCTGAGTATGTGTAGATTAATTAGGTAGTTTATTTATTCAGAGACAGGGTATCTCTGTGTAGTTCAGGCTGGTTTTACACCCACTATGTAGCCCATGCAACCCTTGACCTAAATGTGATCTTCGGCCTCAGCCTCCCAAGTGCTGGGATTCCAGACATGTACTACCATGCCTAGCTGTATATTCTTCAAACTAAACTGAAACTAACATTGTACACAGTATTTTTTCACCCTTTTTGTTTCTAATCAGTCTTTCCTCACCTATTTCAATATAATTTCATCTCAGTTCACACCAGTTCATCTTCAACTACCCCTTTTAGGTGGTTTATCCCAAGCCAGAACCTAATGTGGTATATGGGTATCATACAATTAAAAATGTCTACAGTTTTTCTACATTTGGCTGAATGTTTCTTTTTTTTTTTTTTTTTTGGTACGGGAATCGAACTTAGGACCTTATGCTTGCCAGGCAGGCACTTACGCCGCCGAGCTCTATCCCCGGCCCTAATGTATTCTTTTATACCCCGTGTTTCCTGTTGATTGGCAGTTATATCTAGGGTTGGCAGATCATGTGAAGCATTTTCTTAAAAATTTAGTTTTTCAGTTCTTGACAATTTAGAACTTAGAACTTCGTGTATCTTAGTACTTAGCAGAAATTTTTATCTTACATGCAATAATCTAGTTTACCAGTTATTATTGAGTAACCATGCTCATTCATAACAAAGTACTATTTCACTAATGTTATAAAGTTTATATTTTAATGTGCCCCAGCTTAGCTAGGTAGATATAATTTACCACGTAAAACTGTGTGTTATTGTTGACTTACATAAACATTTCAGTTTGTCTGGGTAACTGACTTTGCATTTCAAATGCTGATGTTTTCTAATGATGAAACATATAATTTGCACTTTTAGGTTCCTTGCTTATTTGATCTTGTACCAAGTAGAGGAAGTTTACTTTGTGTCCATATATTTTGGTACTTTTGATTAGTACATGTTTCTAATACATAATTATTACATTCCTTATGGGGAGTTGACACATCTTTGTTCTTTTTAACCCTTCTCCCCTTCATCACTTAATCTCCTTTCCATATAAGAAAGATCTGTCCTACTTACTATCTATCTGCTTAGTATCTGTCTTTTATTTTGTTCTTGATTCATTTTTTGGCAGGGTTTCTTATATAAGAGAACCCATGTAATATTTAAGCTTATGTGTCTGGTTTATTTCACTTAATATTATGATCTTAAGATATGTCCATTTCCCTACAAATGACTCAACTTTATGGCAGAATAGTACTTCATTGTATATAAATACCACATTGTCTTTATCCATTTGTCTGTTGATGGACTTATAAGCTTCTTCCAAGATTTTGATAGGAGGAATTGTGCTGCTATAAACATAGGTATGTTTGTATCACTATAATCTTGTTTGGGAAAATACCTAGAATGGGAATAGCTGGGTCAAATGGAATTTCTAGTTTTAGGTTTTTGAGGAATCACTGCACTGATTTCCGTCATGGTTGTACCAGTTTATGGTCACACCAACAATGTAGAAGAGTTCCTTTTCTCCACAGCCTGCCCGGCATTTGTTACTATCTAATTTCTTGGTGATAATCAGTCTTTCTGGAGTGACATGGAATTGTGGTGGTTTATTTTGTTTTGCTTTTTGTAGTGGACAGAGATGGTGAACGTTTTTTGATACATTTTGAGAAATGTTCATTTCATTTGCCAAATTTTGGTTAGGTTTTGATTTCATGTTTTGAATTTATATATATATATATATATATATATATATATATATCAGTCCTCTGTCTCAGGAGTAGCTGGCAAATTTTTTCCTTGTTCTGCACTTGAGCAGCAGTACTAGGAGAAGCATGGGATTTGCAAGGTCACAGTGTGCTTTGCCCTGTGCAGACTGTTACACCTTGAACATTTCACAGTTGCTTTCTTTCCAGGGGATGTGTTAGTTTCCTGGCAGTGTCATGCAAATTGCCACAAACCAACAGGATTAAAACAGCAGAGGTTTTTGTTCTCTTACATTTCAAGAAACCCAAAGTCCAGAATTGAGGTATAAATGGAACTGTTTCTTCTGGAGAGTCTGAAGGAGGAACTGCCTCTTGTGCAGCCTCTGGGCAGTTGCTAGCCAGCCTTGGAATGTCTTGGTTCATATGTGCATTAGTCCAGTCACTGCCTCACCTCTAAATTGCCTTTTGTCCTGACTTCTTTTTTTTATTTTAAAGAGAGTAGTAAAAGGAAAAAAAAAAACAATAGCAGCATACCAGCATTGCAAACATAAAGCAAGCACATTAAAAGTGATACAGGATTTCAAAACAAAATGATAAGGATTAACAGTGGTTGTTATATTACATGTTGTTATCTTCAACTTTGTTGCTCAGATTACCAGATGTAAGAATGGAAGATTATTCAAACCATTAAAGAGAATAAAAAAAATTATTAGATAAAACATTAGAGATAATACAGAGTTTCATAAACAAGATGGTAGGAATTCACCAGTGGTTGTTCCATTGCATATTGTTGTCTTCAGATCAGTTGCTCAGATTAGATACAAGCATGCAAAATTGGTCAGAATATAAAAAATTTTAAGAATTAACTATTCCTTTCAATATACCATCAGATATCAGCAGTATGGTTATCCCAGCTATTCATCTATCTACATACATATATATCTATATTTAGCTATCCATCTATCTGTAGCCTTCCTTTTTTCCCTCATCCCAGTTGTTCCTTCCTTTGAGCAATTTCTTTCCCTTTCACATCATCTATTACATATTTTGAGTTTTACTTACTCTTTCAGGTTCCTACACCAGGGAGACAATATGATGTTTACACACGTGGGTCTGATTTATTTGACTTATGAGTATGGTCTCTAGTTGCATCCATTTACCTACAAAAGTCTCGAGTTTATCTTTTTTTATAGCTGAGTAAGACTCCATTATATAACAATACCACATCTTTTCTATCCATTCCTCAGTGGATGGACATTTGGGTTGTTTCCAAGATTTAGCTATAACAAATTCTACTGCTATAAACATAAGAGCACATATATTGCTGTGGTATGATGTTTTCAGTTCTTCTGGGAAAATACCCAGAAGGGGAATAGCTGGATTTAGTGGAACTTCTAATCCTAGTTTCGTGAGGAATCTCCATACTGATTTCCACAATGGCTTCACCAATATATGCTCCCACCAACAGTGTAGTAGGGTTCCTTTTTCCCCCACAGCCTATCTAGCAGTTGTTATTGTTTGATTTATTCATGATAGCCATTCTTTCTGGGGTGGGATGGAATCTGAGTGTTGTTTTAATTCGTATTTCTTGAATGACTAATGATGCTGACCATTTTTTCATGTATTTATTCACCATTAGTATTTATGTATTTATTTGCCATTAGTCTGTGAAGTGTGCATTCATATCAAATGCCCATTTTTTGATTGGGTCTTTGAATTTTGGGGGCCTGATTTTTTTTTTTCTTAGTTCTTTATATGTTCTAGATCAAAGACCTTTGTCTGAGGGGCAGTTGGCTAAAATTTTTTCCCAATTCGTGGGTTTTGTTTTTACTCTGTTGGTGATTTCTTTTGATGTGCAAAAACTTTTCAATAAGATGAGATCCTGGTTGTTGAGTCTTTCCCGTGCAGTTTGGTTTTTGTTCATGAACTCTCTGCCTACCCCCATGTCTTCGAGATTTTTACCTACTTTCTCTTCCAGTAGAGTTAGTATTTCTGTTTTCCTGGTTAGATCTTTGATCCGTTTTGATGTTAGGTTAGTGCATGATGAAAGACATGGGTCTTTGGCATGTGGAAAGCCAGTTTTTCCAGCACCATTTATTAAAGAGGCTGTCTTGCAGTGAACATATTTGGCCCCTTTGACAAAGATAAGGTGACTGAGTGTGTTTGTAGTTGTGTCTGTGTCTTCTAATCTGTTCCACTAATCTTCGGGTCTGTTTTTGTGCCAGTACCATGTAGATTTTATCACAGTAGCTTTGTAGTATGATTTCAAGTCAGGGATTGTGATGCCTACTGCCTTCCCTTTGTTTCCCAGGATTGATTTTGCTGTTCAAGATCTCTTCTGGTTCCAGATGAATTTAAGGAATGTTTCCTCTAGATCTGTGAAGTATATTAATGGTATTTTTATTGAAATTGTATTGAATCTGTATAACAGTTTGGGACCATTTGCACAATATTGGTTCTTCCTATCCATGAACAAGGAATATCTTTCCATTTTCTGAAATCTTCTTCAATCTCTTTTTTCATAGTAATATAATTTTCACCATATAGATCTTTTACTTCTTTTGTTAGATTGATTCCAAAGTACTTCATTTTTTGAGATGCTATTGTGAAAGGTGTGGTTTCCCTAATTTCTAATTTGTTAGTCTGTTTGTTGCTTGTATATAGAAATGCTATTGAATTTTGAGTGTTGGCTTTGTATGCAGCTATGCTGCTGAGTTGGTTCTTAAATCTATAAGACTTTTGGTGGAGTTTTAGTGTTTTTTATGTAGAGTATCATGTCATCTGCAAATAATGATAACTTTCCTTCTTTTACTATCCTTATTCCTTTTATTTCTCTCCCTTGTCTAATTCATCTAGCTAATATTTCCACAACTATGTTGAATAGGAGTGGTGACAGTGGACATCCTTGTGTTGTTCCTGCTTTTAAAGTGAAAGCTTTTAGTTTTTGATCATTTAGTATAATGTTAACTATTGGTTTGTCATAGATTGCTTTGATCAGATTGAGGTAAATGCCATCTATTCCTATTTTCTTTAGGGTTTTTATCATGAATGATTGTTCAACTTTATGGAAAGCTTTTTCTGCATTGATGGAGATGATCGTGTGATTAAAGTCTTTGGCTCTATTTATATGGTGTATTACATTAATTGATTTGTGTATATTGAACCATCCCTGCATTCATGGGATGAATTCCTCTTGGTCATGGTGTATAATCTTCTTGACAATTTGTTGTATTCTGTTCACTAGTATTTTATTGAGAATTTTTGCCTCTCTATTCATTAGGGAGATTGGCCTATAGTTCTCATTTTTGGTTGGGTTTTATTCTGGGTTTGATATCAGGGTAATACTTGCCTCCAGGAATGAGTTGGGGAGAATTCCTTTCCTTTCCATTTCGTTAAAGAGTTTGAGGAGAATTAGTGTTCCATATTCTCTAAATTTCTTGTAATTCAGCTGTGAATCCATCAGGACCTGGGCTTTTCTTCATTGGCAAGTTTTTTATTACATTCTCAATTTCACTGCCTGATGTTGTGTTATTCAGGATTTTTATATCTCCTTCATTCGGCTTTGGTAATCCCTATGTGTCTAGAAATCTCTCCATTTCCTGTGTGTTTTCCATCCTGTGAGAGTGAAGATTTTCAAAGTAGGTATTGATGATCTTCTGAATTTCTTCAGGGTCTGTAGTGACTTCACCCCTTTCATTCCTTATTGTGTGTATTTCAGTTTTTTCCTTCCTTTTTTTGATAAGGTTGGCTAGGGGTTTATCTATTTTATTTATTCTTTCAGAGAACGAAATCTTTGATTCACTAATTCTTTGTATTGTTATTTTAGTCCCTATTGCGTTAATTCCTGCCCTGCACTTTATAATTTCCTGTCTTCTTTGGGCTTTGGGTTTGACTTTCTCTTCTTTTTGTAGACATTTGAGGTACAGCATATGATTTTATTTTTGTGCTTGTTCTGTTTTCCTGAGGTGGGAATTCACTGCTATAAATTTCCCTCTGTGGACTGCTTTCATTGTGTCCCACAGATTCCTGTAAGTTGAATCTACATTTTCATTTGACTGTAAGTAGTGTTTAATTTCTACTTTGATTTCATCTGTGACCCATTAGTTGTTCAGGAGAGTGCTGTTTAATTTCCATGTGTTTATGGAGTTTTTGTGATTTCTTTTGTCATGAATTTCCAGTTTCATTGCAGTGTGTTCTGATAGTATACATGGGATAATTTTAATTCCTTTTCATTTACTTAAACATATTTTATGTGTTAGCATATGGTCTGTTTTAAAGAATGTCCCATGTGCAGCTGAGAAGACTGTATTCTGATGCCGTTGGATGGAACAATCTGTAAAGGTCGACTAAGTGCATTCGTTCACAAGTTTGGTTAATTTCTTTTATTTCTTTGCTGATTTTTGCCTAGTTGATCTGTCTTTTTGTGATGATGATGTGTTAAAGTCCCTGTTCTGATTGTGTTGCTACTTATTTCATTTTTTATATTTGTTAAAATTTGTCTTATATAGTTGGGTGCTCCTGTATTTGGTGCATAGATATTTATGAGTGCTATCTTTTCCTCTTGAAGTTTTCCCCTCACAAGTATATAGTGACCTTCTTTACCACTTTTGATTGTTCTTGATTGCAAGCTCACACTGTCTGCAAAGAGATTAGCTACATCCATTGTTTTCTGGGTTCCTGTCACATGGAGTATTGTTTTCCATCCTTTAATTTTGAGTTTATGAATTTCCTTTTGAATTAAATGTTTCTTATATACAGCATATAGTTGGATTTTGTTTCTTGATCCACTTTGCCCATCTGCTTCTTTTGATTGGTTCATTGAGACCATTTACATTGATGGTTATAACTAATGTGTATTGGCTTATCTTTACATGTTATTTTCCTGCTGTTGGATCCACCTTTTTCCCTCTCTTTAATTGATTGCTCTGTTTGGTGGTTCCTTTCTGTTGTTGTTCTTGAAGTTATGGTCTGTTTTTTCTTTCCAGAATATCTTTTAGAACTCTTTGTAGAATTGGTGTAGCACTCATGAATTTTTTCAGTTGTTCTTTATCTTGGAAATATTTTATTTCTCCATTAAATGTGAAGGATAGTTTGCAGGATACATCAATCAGGGTTAGAATTTGTTTTGTTTCAATGTCTGAAATACTTCATGCCAAGCTCTTCTTGACTTCATGGTTTGTGTTGAAAAATGTCATGATTCTGATGAGCTTTTTTTTATAGATGATCTGTTTCTTTTCTGTAACAGCTTTTAATATTCTGATCTTCTTTTGAGTTTCTGGGATCTTGTTCACTATATGCTGGGTGTACATTTATTTTGGTTATTATTCATTGGAGTTCTGTATGCTTCACTTATGTCCGATTCTTTTTCATGACTGGGAAATTTTCTCCTATTATTTCTGCAAATAGTCCTTTTATGTCATCTGTGTTGACACCTGCTGTTTTGTTGATGCCTATTAATCTGACATTGGTTTTCTTTGCTTTGTTTTGCAGTTGTTCAGTTATTATTTCCTGATTCCTTGTTGTTCTTAAGGGATCCTTCTTTTCATGTTTGTTAGTGGCAATGCTGTCTTCAAGGTCTGAAAGTCTATCTTCAGCTTCGTTTTGGTGTTTTTCCAGCTTTCAGTGGAATTTTTAATTTCCTGATATCTGCTTGTATCTGTTTCGTGCGTTGTACTTCTTCTCTATATTGTTCACTCAAGGTTTCTATGAGTTGTCTATGCTTCTCTATTTTCTTATCAGTGACTTATTTGGGTTTGCTGAAGAATTCTTTCATTATTGTTGTCATTTTTTTTTTAACCTCAGAAATTATTTGTGATCTGATGTCTTCTGTGGCCTGATGGAGTTGTTTCTTTACTTTAGTTGCCATCATTTCAGAAATTTCAGGTGTATGACTTCTAGGCTCTTCTGTGTTGATGTCTCCTGGACTTGTTCTGAATGGTATAGAGGTTTGAGGTTGCATTTTATACTTTGTTCTATTATATTTGAAGATCCAAAGATTCCCTGGAGCTTAGCCGCACTCCCACAATTGTGTGGGAGTGGCAGGGAGAGGGTCTAAAGATCCCCAGTGTTCGTGTGGCTCCTGTGCTGGTGTGTGCTGGCAAGCTGGGGTCCCAGATGTTCATGAAACTTTCTTGCCTTCAGTTGGCTCCCAGGTCGGTTGGGGAGCCGTGGCGGAGGCTCACTGGAGTTCCTCATGCTGTCTGGGGTTCAGCCCACTTTCCCCAAGGGTGGTGGGAATGCAGGTTGTGGTCACCATGGCTTCAGATGTTGCCCAGGACCCAGCCCTGTTCCCATGCCAGCAGGGGAGGGATGAGGGTTGAGTCCCCGAGGCTGCTGACTCTCTCCTGGTTTTAGCTGGGCTTCCACACAGATGCAGGTCTTGCTGGGAGTGACCACTGAGGCCCCAGAAAGTGTGCAGTGCTCCATCTGCCTCACACACTAGTGGGGGAGGCTCAGAGGCTGCTCACTGTAGTTCCTGAAGATGCCAGGGCTTTGAACCCAGAAGGTGTCCTGTGCTTCACCTGCTTCACACACTAGTGGAAGAGGCTCAGGCAGCTCAGCGTGGTTGCTAAAGATGTCCAGGGTTCATCCCAGCTCCTGTGGGGATGCGGGGTACACAGAGTGGCCACCAAGGCCCCAGAAGGTACCCAGGCTCTGCCTGCCTCCCACACTGATCAGGAAGGTGCGGTGGCAACTCTATGGGGTTCCTGAAGATGTCCAGGGTTCAGCCCAGCACCCACAGTCCTAGCCTGACTTTCACAAGGGCGCTCATATTGAATTTAGGGCCCATTCTAATGTGGCATTATCACATCTCAGTCATTACCTTACTAACATGTCTGCTAAACCCTGCTTCCGAATGAGATTGTCTTCTGAGGACAGACAAGAATTTTTGGAGGGAGGAATTAAACTTCTTTAATTCACTACAAAGATTGACATATTTTATTTCATAGGGATTCTGTAGGAGTTTAAAGGTAGTAATGAGTGAGAATGAATGTGAAACTGGAGTGCCCGCTTTATTCAGAACTCCCGTTATTTTCATGGTTTATCTTACAGGTGGTTATGGCAGTTGCTCAGCTGTACTGGCACATATCCCCCAAGTCAGAAGCTGGCATCATTTCTAAGTCGTTAGTGCGCTTACTTCGTAGCAACAGGTAGGTCGTTGGCTGTGATTTTACATGTCTGTTCTTGTAGGAGTAATGTTTGAGCAAATATAATCTTATCTTCAGATGTGTAGTGCCTAGTGCTGATTATATTTTATCAACAAAATCTCATACTTTGCAGATCATCATAAAAGCTTTCATAAAAAAAGCTTTCATAAAATTTACTACAATAATAAATATGTAAGGTTTACACTTGAGGCACAAAGAGTTTAAGGATTTTTCGAGGCATGTGGTATAAACTGTCACTAGTGTCTTAGCATTAGTGTTCTGTGTTTCTAGGTGTGGCAGTAGCTGGGGTTCCTGAAGATGTCCAGGGCTCAGCCCCGCACCCGCAGGCATGCTAGGGGTGTGGGAGTGGACGCTAAGGCCCTAGAAGGTGCCCGGGGCTCCACCTCTCTTGTATGCTGGTTGCGGAGTTGTGGCAGCTCGCTGGGGTTCCTGAGGATGACCTGCAGGCATGCTAAGGGTGTGGGGAGAGGCCATTTGTAGCTTATCTGGAATCCCTGAAAAACCATACTGAAGAATTACGAAATTGACTTACTGAGTGTATTGTATTTGATTCGATGTAGAACAATATATAGATGAAGTTACATAGTTCATTAATAAGTTAGAATATTTAATTTAGTTTGTTCTTTTTAAAAAAAAAAACCGTTAGTAGTAGCTATTCAGTTTTTTTTAGCTATTTTAAAGAATTACATACCTTTTAGTTTCTTGTAGAGCATGCCACTTCCAATTTTAAATCCTTAACAGTTAATGATTCATCTCAACAATTCAAAACATTTCTATTGCGTTCCTATGCATATTGGTCAGTTTTTTGTTGCTTTAACAAAATACCTGAGAAGATCAACATAAAGGAGGAAAGGTTAGTTTTGGCCCAAGATTCCAGCCTTTTCGCTGCATATTTGACAACTCCATTGCTGTGGCCAATGGAGAAACAACATTTTGGTGATGGGTGTGTGGTAGAGCTGCACACTTTAGGGCAGCCAGGAAGCAGAGTTTGAGAAGCGTCTAAACCATACCAGGCATGCCCCAATGACCCACCTCCCCCAGGTGGGCCCTGTCTCCCTGAGTGCTGGTCTCCTCTGAATACATATCACGTCATAAAGCCATCAGTGAATTGACCCATTGATGAGGGCAGTGTTGTCATGAACCAATCTGAACATTGCTGCATTGGGGACCAGGGCTTCAACATGTGAGACTTTGGAGCACATTTCTGACCCAGACCATAGCACTGTGGCTTGTAATTTCAAGTTGAAGAGCAGTTTGGCGGCTGGGGTGTAGCTTAGTGATAGAGCACTTGCCCAGCATAGTCAAGACTCCGGGATTAATCCCCATCACTTCCCTCCTTCCATTCAGATTTTTGTTGTCTGTGGTGTTTTCATTATTTAAGAGTGCTTTTGCTTAAGTAATTCGGTATACTCTGAATACTTTACAGTAATTTGTTGTTTTAAGTTAAGATTTTTTTCTTTCATTGAATGTATGCTTCCATTATCTGGGTTGAAAAGAAAAGGTGTATGTTCAGTTTTGGTCTTACCTAAGCCTCTGTCTACAACTTCAGCTCTAACTGGCTTTTGCCAGTGGTAAGTAGCAAGTATGCCATTTCTTTTGCATTCCTGTTCTCTATTTACACCTAGCCATTCTTTTGTTTCATTTACTAAGTAATTTTGCTTTTCTATGGCTAATGCAAAGAGTGTCAGAAAAATGTGGACTAGGTCTTTTATGTGAAACTGAATACCTAATTCATTTTGGTACGTGTTTGGATTTTAAAATATTGTGACTACTCATTTAACCCAGTCTTCACTCTGGGGCAAGTTGAATGAATGAGCTTTTCAGTTCTACATACATTAACATTATTGTTGGGTTTTTATTGACCTGAAGAATACTTTCGTCACATGTATTTAAAACAACTGCAGTATTGATTTTTTATTTTAGAAGTACAGTATTACAAAATTGAATGGGGAGTTGTTTATTTGTGGTACTGGAGATTTCACCCAGGGCCTTCTTTTAATTTTTCATTTTGGGGCACGGCCTCCCTTATTTCTCCAGGTAGTACTTGAACTTGGCATTCCTCCCACCTCAGTCACAAAATTGGTTTTAACTCTTCCTCATGATGAATCACACCTAATTTATTACCTTACAGAAAAATGCACTAAAAAGAAGATATAAATATCTGTGGTTTAGTAAAAACTTTTCACTAGTATATTTAAGAGTTTCGTTCATTATGAAACTTTTTGCTCATGTTTTTCTCATTACTATGTTGTTTACTCAAAGATATTGCCTTGAAAATATACCCTGTAGTCTCAGTTACTTTCTCATTACTGGAACACAATACCTGGTACCTGCAACTTGAAGGAGTAGAGGTTTGTTTTGGCTCACATATTCAGTTTATAACTAAGTTTGTTGACTCCAAGACAGGGAGTGCATGGTAGAAGGACCTGGGCAGAGGAATGTGCCTTGTGTCACAGAGGCCAGGAAGCAGAGTGAGGGGAGAAGCTGAGGAGGGAAATACATCCTTCCAGAGCAGCCCTCGGTGACCTGCCTCCTCCTACCAGGCTACAGCTACCTATAGCAAGTCAGCATGGTGCCCTCATATTTCAGTCACTTTCCAGAAGTCACCTGTAGGAGTGCATGAAGCCTTTGGGGTCATTCTCAACTTAAACCACAACACCAGTAACATTTCTCTTTTAATTTCTAGGGAGGTGCAGTACATTGTGCTACAAAATATAGCAACTATGTCTATTCAAAGAAAGGTATGTACATTATTCTTACATAATTTAAGAAGGAAACAAATTTACTATCGAAGACCAGGTTATTGCAGGCTGATCAGGCCCACAATCTCCCAAGCAAGTGGACGGACGAAGGCGTAAATAAAAATGAGACAATGGAATATGATTTCAGGGCTTCCAGGAGGGACTAATTCCTTTCTTGCTTGTATATTCTCTGAATTAGCCAAAGACTTTTCTGGGTCAACCTTCTTTTATTAGGTTTACAAATAAGGGAGGGGGAATACCGAAGAAAATGCAGGAATCTGGGCAGAACTTGGGAATACTCTCAAGGACTCCTCCAAGTATTATTATGTTAATTTAGGAGAGCTCTGTTATCTCCAGGAGGACCTTCACAGCAGGGCTGCAAGCCATAACCTTAAAGTTAAAGGAAGAAGGAACCAGACATCCTCACCTGCAGCAACCTTGTCCTTGAACCTTGTCCTTGGGGTGTCACAGTGTCACCGGCCAATACAGGCCTCAGCAGTGACCAGCGACTCGTAGAGGTTCACTTACTATGAATCAGCTGCCCATCTGCAGACAGGGTGCCTAAGACTCAGACTACTCCCAAGTAAATATGAAAAGCCAATTGGTTAATATTAAATCCTGCTCAGAGCTGCTTCATAGTGGTCTCTGTCAATTTATGATAAACATATTTACATATTTCTTTTTATTGTCTAGGGCATGTTTGAATCTTACTTGAAGAGTTTCTATGTTAGGTCAACTGATCCAACCATGATCAAAACATTGAAGGTATGTATGCTTTCATTTTTCATATACTGTTAACATCTACCTGCTTTGAGAGATAATGCTGTGTCTTCTAGCATCTGCAGAATGGAGCCCTGCTTTCAGAAAACATTTAGGGAGTTTTCTTTACATCTCCCAATCTGTGTTATGCTAGTTACTGTGCTACATTTAGACAATACAGTATTATAACCTGCTTCCTACACTTTGAATAGTTTATAGCATACCGAAGGAAACAAGCATGTAGGTAGGTAGTTTTAGTGCTGTGTGTTTTAAGTATTACAGAGATTTGAATTGAGTGCTATGGTCAGTGGAAAGGTGGGGCTAATTCTCTAGGAGATTTGAGAAAAAAGATATATGGATGGATTTTTATGAATATTTTTTGTTGTTGATTGCAGGTTGATTGTGAGATTGTGAAGGATTGAGAGGAGTTAAAAAGTAGTTTTGGTAACCCAAGAGATTATGAAAGAGTGTTTTCAGAGAGTGATAACTATGGTATAGAGTACAGTTAAGAATATGAAGCTATAATGATTAAAAATAGTGCAATGTTTAAACAGAAGAGTGGAATGGGCTAAGTAGTCTAGAAACACACCCAGGCATATTAAAATTGTCTGTATGTAGTGTACCACATGGAGACATTACGAACCAATGGAGAGAGGATGAATTGTTCATAACATTGTGAAAAATGTATTAGGCATATGGAAACAGTTTATTCGTAAGAAATCTAAGACACACATAAATTGAAAGATATATTAAAAATCTTGTAATTATCAAAAGTTTCAAAGTCACAAAAATCAAAGGAAACACAACTTTCAGACTAAAAGAGACAACTAAGTACTATATGTGATACTGAGTTGCATCTTTTTATTACATATTATCAGTACAGTTAGTGAAATTTGTGTCAGACTAGTGTTAATTTCCTGATTTTATAGTTTCTGTCCTGATTTCATAGATTCTGTTGTGGTCTGTAGGACCTGTCCTCTCTACAGGAAGTATACATTGAAGTATTTGGGGATGATGTGTCATCAGACTGGCAATTCTCATCTCAGATGATTTAGAAAGAAAATAATTGTTTTTACTATACATGGAGCTTTTTTGTATGTTTGATGTTATTTTTAAAAAGTTGTCCAAAACAGTTAAAATATTTTCATCAAAATAAAATGAAAAGCCAAACTGTAATCTGGGAGGTAATCCCAGTATATTTGCATTACATTTATCTGAATAAATGACTTGTCCATCAAATATATAAAATGCTTCTATAATCTGTGCCTTTTAATTAGAGTGTTTAGATCATTTACTTTTAGTGTAATTCTTGATACAAACATGTTTATATCTCTAGTATTTTGTTTTATCTTATCTGTTCTCTGTTTTTTTCCCCTTTCTGTGCCTTCCTTCAGATTAAATTTTTTTGTGTGAGTAAAGACAAGTATTTTAGCAAACCTACTGGAGATAAACTTTTATTTGTACATGTTATATATATGAACTCAGAAGAGGAAGTTAAAATACCTTAAGTATTTGGGATAGAATATAGCAGAATCAATCGAGAATTAATTTCGTATGTAGAAAATAGAATTACATGGAAGGCTAATTATTTTATTAATAAAAAACTCAAACTAGCTTAAATTCTTTAGGTTAATTAGACAGAAATAGTAAAGATGGGCAATTAGTGAAGATTTAAGATTCTCTTCTTCCTAATTAATATTTTCAGAAGTGTGTAATTATCAAGTTTCTATTTTTAGACAAGTCTGTGTTTACCTGGATATAATATGTTACCACATTTATGATAGTATGATAAAAAAAAAACCCAGTAACTTTCAATAAGATGCCTAGCCTTTATTAAATTTGCTTTTTTGTGCATTTTACAATGTTTATTTTTAAAATTTTTTCTACTGTAGCTTGAAATTTTGACAAACCTAGCAAATGAAGCTAACATATCAACTCTTCTTCGAGAATTTCAGGTTTGTATACACTGCTAATTATAAAATAAACTTCTAAAATATATTCATTCTTAAGTTAAATATATATCTAAATCTAGAAATATGTTATTGTATAAGTGATTTTTGACAGAATTGACAAGAAATTTATACATTTTCAAGCATAAACATTTAAATACCCATATATATTTAAAATTGTATTTTATTTCATTTTATAAAAATGTGAAAGGCTAGTTTGTAACAGACTTTGTGCAAAATACTGTTTCTGGTGCCAGTTCTATTTCCTTGTGCTGTTCTTGTTGGTCACCCTTTCCATGCTTGGTGCTCTCCCTTACCTGACTATTCCTGTCTGCTCGCCTGCCCCTCCATTGTCATTGTCTTAGGTGCTAGGGCCTGAAGAATGTTTGGTTTATGATTGATTCACCATGATTTTTAAAAATTATTTTAATTTTTATATGGTTTTCTCTTTTTTACTTTTACAAACTTTATGTGGCAGTGGATGAGAGGCTTCTTACCTGTATTTTTCCACAAAGTACTATTGAGAAGTTATGTCATGGTCATTATACTCTTTATGGCAGAAGGGTCAGCTCTGAAACCTAAGTAGTGAAGCACAGCAATAGAGAGTCTGTGTCTGGATGTATTATGCAGCTTTATATCCCATCAGCAGTTTCCTCAATAAAATATACTGTATCCTCTATACTAATCCCAGAGTTAGCAATTTATGACTGTTATAAATTTATTTCATTTCCATAATCATTCAATAGCCCATATTAAATTTCTTTTTAGCTGTATGGGCAATATATTTACTTTTAACTATATAATCTTAACGCTTTTTTCAGTAGTAGAACGTTATAGTATGTCCCTAATTTCTATGTTCTTAACTAGATTACTTTACATTCATGCTGTATTTTTTTCAAGAAAAACTCTTGATAAAGGTATTGACGTATTTCAGGTTTCTGTATAGGACTGTCAGAACTATAGATCATTTCTTGAATTTGATTTTTACTTCATTCTTAACATATTTGTTTTTAAGTTTTTACCTTTTTGCCCTTGTCCCTGTTCCTGTTACCCTCTGTAATCTTGTTGTGCGTCCTTTCACTGTAATTTCTGCCTGTCATGTCTACTGGGATTGTGGGAAGGGAGTCTTGTTAATTCTTTGAAACTGTCTAGTTGTTACACAGATTACACAAATCTACCTGCTTCAGAATGTTACAGATCCAGTTATTTCATTTACTTTCAGGATGTTTTATAAGAAGATCTGTTTTTCAGTCATACTTTTAAATATGTCCATCCTTTACTTTTATCACTGTCTAAATGAGCACCTTATTTCTGTTATAGTTACAATTGTAATAACTTTGTCATTGAAATACCGAGTTGTTCTAAAGACTCAAATATATTTTTAATTAAGGTAATTAGTCTGTTTGGGAATAATTAAATCGGTCATACCTCTGTGGAACTAACAGAGCTTAATTTATTTCTTTGACATTTAATTACCTTCTTAATACCACTTTCACTATTTTTAGATATCCCTAGATCTTCCTCTACCATTTGTTATGTAGTTACTATTTTGTTACCTTTTTTTGCATTTTGATAATCATAGAGTTTATTGAGTACTTCTCATTTGTAGTTGGGAATCTTTCTTTAGAATCCCATTTACATATAAATATGCATAATAAAATTACATTTCTGTAAATAATGCTTCATTTTTAAAAGACAAAAGATTTATACGATCTGAAGAGAAACAGAGTACTGCTTCATTTCTAAAGTAGGAAAGTTCTAAACTTGAAATTAGTACAGTTAAAAATTTTGTGAAGATCATTTTAACTTTCTATTGTTAAATCATTAACTTTATAAACACATCATTTACAGTGTATCTTAAAAGCACACTTTTAATGAAAATATTTCAAAGATGTGCTATTTATTTTATTTTAAACTATAGCCTTGTTAAAGAGTACTCAGTATAAGTAATGTAGTTTGCAACCATTCTGATGCTATTTTAAAAGTAAACTATTTGCTGACAGCATATTGGTTCATTTTTTCCTTTTGTCCTAATTTTTAGATTTAGTATCTCTGAAAAAGTGACCCTCTTCTCCCATAGATTCACAGATGCTGCTGGTGAAATGAACTGACACCTCCAGAGAGAGTTCTCATCATCTCTTTCAACCTTGCCCCTAAACTAATTGCTGTCTTTGGGTGACTGCTCCCTATCTCTGTTTTGGGGTCTCAAGCCACAATGGCCACAGGTGAATGAGCCTGGCTTAAAAATATGCCTCTTCTATAGACACAGACATAAGCAAAGCAAAATTAAATGAAATCATCTGTTGGGCCTCCTGTTGTGGTTATGAGATTGTTTTCTGGAATTCTGTTCATCAACAAAGTTTAATGAAGTAGTTCTGGGGTTTTGTTTGTTTTGTTTTTCTTTTGGTTCCTTGGTAGTACCGGTTTGTGAAATAAGTGAAATAATATTTTTTCAGACCTATGTAAAAAGCCAAGATAAACAGTTTGCAGCAGCCACTATCCAGACGATAGGCAGATGTGCCACCAGCATCTCTGAAGTCACGGACACCTGCCTCAACGGCCTGGTCTGTCTGCTGTCCAACAGGGATGGTGAGTTCTCAGCTTTATCGCATCTTCAGTTAGCTGGTAGTTTGACTGTTCCTAATCCAGTCTTTTGAGTTGTAACTGTGTTACATTTAGTTTTCTCTGTATATCGGTAGTATGGTCACAATAAGTATGTTTTATTGAAATATAAACGTATGCATTGTTTTTCAGTAAATTAGACAGTTAACTAGTAAGCAGTATGTATTTGTCATAGCTTGATTAGAAGAGCCTCACTTGTTTATTTTACCTCTTCACTAATCACCTTCATTGTAATCTTTCCATAAAATCTCTGTTTTACTACCTTTTAATAACATGTAAGTCATGCATAATAATTGGGTTTACCTGCAGAGGGTGCTAAAAGCAGGCAAATGACTAAAACATGGAGAAATGGCTAGATCAAAAAATACTTAACTGTGTGTCTTCAACTTGTTTCTCCCCCCAGAAATCTATCCTAATAATTTTATCAAAATTAGTGAGATTTAAAAGCCATCAATATGGACAGCTTCATGTTTTTAAGCTGAATGACACTCTGAGAAACTGAATAAGTGGTATCCAGCAAAATACGTAATCTGGGTTTTATACTATTCTGAGTAAAGTGTCACTTCTTTCTGTGGTTTATAGGTTTAAAACAAATGAGGCCATTTAGAGGGAAAAAAGAGTTAACTTTTTATTTTTAAAAAAATTTATTAGGGGACTCCTTGTATATTTGATTACGGTGAGATTCTTTCTAGGCAAAGCATAATTTTTAGGTAAATTAATTGAAATTATTTGTAAAATTTTAAATATAATTATGTCACATCCAGATAAAGACATATCACACAGCAGCCAAGAAGTTAAACATAACAAAAATTGATTTTATATTTTATTTGAAAACCATTTTTAACCATAAGAATTCTATTATTTTCCAGACTATTTTTCCCACATGAAGATCTTTTTAGAAAACTATAACATTGTTGTATCTCTGATAAAAAAGAAACAAAATTTATTCCCAAATAGCACTGACTTTGGTTGTAAACACAAAATCATAAACTTATAAGTTGCAAACTCAAGATATTATGATGACCAGAACATTTTCCTACATATAGCATTAGAGTTCTAAATAAGTACCAACC
Source organism: Dinomys branickii (assembly GCA_004027595.1). Lineage (NCBI taxonomy): Eukaryota > Metazoa > Chordata > Mammalia > Rodentia > Dinomyidae > Dinomys > Dinomys branickii. The sequence continues at coordinate 71,742 of PVLD010002361.1, read as the reverse complement.
AAAATTATCAAGGCAATAGATTAAATTTTTCTTTGTTTAAGGTAACTAGAGGAGTTAAAATGACAAATGTCACATATTCTTATCTATTTCTACTTTGAATAATAGCATCCTTTTTGTCTCTACTTGTAGATGAGACTTTAAAATGTGACTTTAAAAATATGTTTTTAATGTTCCTTTATGTTCGATGATGACATTCTCTTGACCAAATAAAACACTTTTTGGAAAAATAGCTCTAGAACATTACAGATTATGAACCAAGATCTATTTGGGTAATTGTTCCTTTAAATTTTAGTTGCATGCGTAAAGCACCAAAAATTAATTAGAACACTGATACTTCTTGAAATACAAAGTGAATCACATTTTCTCAACTTAGTTTTGTAATCTTTTTATTAGATGTGAAGTTTTCAAGCTATAGATTTTAAATTATTTTGGCTTCAACTTTGTAACAATAGTTTTTCCAAAAATATTTTTGTTGACTTTAAAAGATACTCCTATAACATTTTAAAGAGACTAAGAATGAAATATTTTATCATGAGATAATAGACCAATAAACAATCATTCTACACTTGATCCTAGCCTAAAAGCTGAGAAGCAAATGCAGTCCCTATCAAAAGGTAGAAGAATTTACCTAGTTCTAATATTTAGGCTTTGGTTTTTGGCAAATTAAAATTCTCTTTATAGCCATGAGGGCTTTTTTCCCATAGTGCAAATATTAACAAATGTAAATTGTCTAGGCTCTGTTTGCATAATCATCATTAGCCCATAGTAGCTGATTAATGCCTGATCTTTTTATCACATATGCTACACTTTTGGGGGTATAGATATTCATCACCTCATAACCATATTATGTCCCAGTAAAACTGTCATAAATTGAAAATACCTTAAGTGAAAAATTCATTGAATACATTTAACCTGCTGAGCATCCTGTCTTAGCCATGCACATGCACAGGTGCATACACATACACACAGCTTGGGCTGTTTCTCCTTGAGATTCCTATGTCTGGGGGTTGCCGCCACCGGTGATGCTGCTGCCACCGCTGCCGCCACCATCACCAGGGGGTACTATGCTGTATGTTGTTTGCACTACCTCAGGAAAAGTTCCAAAATGAAAATACCAAATGTAGTTTCTAATCAATGCATATATCAATTTTGTTCCACGGTAAAGTTGAAAAAATCATAATCTAAAAACTATCTATGGGATGGAAATCTGGCTCGGTGAAGGTAAAAGGATAAATAAATAACTTTATATTGAAATCAGTAATATTAAACTAATAGTCTCTTCAACTTTAAAATAACCAGTCCTGACAAAGAACCCTTTTTATTAAAGAGATAAATAGGAATAAATCCTATGAAAAAAGCCTCGGCTTCTAGTAATGTGTAAAATCGTTTGAAGCTCTGAAAATCTGTGAGTCTTTTGAGTTTTGTTTTATGGTGAGATTAATACCTCATATCTCTTCAGGTACTGTACCTTTAAACCTCAGGAGCAGCGTTTAGCCTGTGCTGTTTATGCTGATTTTTAGTGTTTTCCCTTAGACCTGTAGAACCCCCACTCCCCTATTGTTGACTTTTCCCTTCTTGGCAGAGAAAGCCTTTCTAAGTAGACTTGAAGCTTGCCCTAAAAGAGTTCATTATCACTGTTTAAGATGAATTTGTTAAACATATTTTAAAGGCTATCTAGTAGGAGAAATTCACATTTTTTTGGCTTAGGATAATTTAATTGCCTAACATAATTCATTTTAGGTAACAATAACAAAATTTGCTTGTCTGAATAACCTTATTCAGGTTATGGCTATCTGCTATGAACTAAAAGAACTGGGATAAAAGACTTTTTAAAATTTTTGTTTAGTTTTTAATAATTCTGAAGCATTTACTGAGGACTTGAATCAGTTGAGGCACTTAATAAATGTTGAATAGAACAATGAGATACTCAGTTAACTCACAGAAGTTTCCTGCCTTCGTGGAGCTCAGTATAATGGAAGAGACAGTAGTATAAAATGTAATTTTTCCCTTGTGCTGACCACTTACTCTGCTACCAGCTGTTTGCTTACATGTAACTAGATTGTTTGAATACATATAATTGCTAGACTGTTTGCTTACGTGTTACATGTAACTAGACTGTTTGAATGTTCATGCTTTCTTGAGAAGTGGTTCAGTCTACCTATACTGCAGACTCTTCCTTTGTACAATGGGGATAACAGGAGATGCAGTTTCTAAGAGTTAGGGGCTGAGAGATTTTGTTGAGAACAAGGAGGAAACGTAGGTCCAGAACAGTGGATCATTCTGTGCTTCTGATAGGCTACCAACACTGCTGTAGTCTTTGCCAACCAGGAAGAGGCATAAAGGAAAAGTGAGGTCAGTTACTTGAAAGGAACTAGCAGGCACCTGTGGTAGGCAGAATACAGTAATGCCCCGTGCAGAGATAGCCCTAATGCCTACAGCCTATAACTGTGTTACCTTATGTGGCAGAAGGGGTTTTGCAAAGTAATCAAGTTAAGGTTCTAGATAGGGAGATTATTTGGATTGCCCTAAGGTAGTGAAATATAGCCTCCTTATCAGAATAGGAGGAGGCAGGAAAGTCAAAGCCCCTAGAAATAATGATCAGAGTGCTAACTGCTGGAAGTGGCCAGGGGCCAAGGCAGATGGCTGCCTCCAGAAGGTGGCAAGGCAAGGGATCCATCCTCTATGGAATGTGCAGAGGGGTACAGCCCTGTTTTGACACCTTGATTTTAGCCTCTTAGGCCTGTGTTAGAATTTGGACTCCAGAAAAACACGATGATACATTTGTGTATTTATGTTGCTTTCAATTACTAAGTTTGTGGTAATCTCTGACAGCAGCAGTAGGAAACCAGTTTACCTGCAAAGGATAAGTGATGCCTAATAGCTGTATCAAGCGGCCAGTCCGGCCAGTCCTTCCTCTGCGTGTAAATAAGTAAGCTATGCCACATTTTCCCCTCAGGTTCTCTCTCTGGTTTGTTTTTGTTTTCAAGACAAGAGTCTCATTATGTAGTATAGGCTGACCTTGAACTCACTTAAGCAGCCCAGGCTGGCCTCAACTCATGGTAATCCTCCTGCCTCAGCCTCATGAGTGTTGGTATTACAGGCATGTGCCACCATGCCTAGCAGGCCTGTTTTATACTAATACATTTTTGAAATATATTTTTACATTGGATTCTTTATAATTATAATTAACTGTATTTTCCTTTACATAGTAATTTTTTACATACCCATTTTATTTTTCCTACTGAGTTTAAGTCTGATGACAGAAGGGTCTTGTTTTCCTCTGTTATAGCACCAAGTGGTGGTGTGATGTTTTAGTTCTAAGGTTGGAAGGTGATTGGGTACAGGAGCGTCAGAGCTGCCTGCCGTTGGGGACTGGAAGATGTGGGCCACTGTGGGTGTCAGTCAGTGGCAAGGGTGCCGCTCCCTTCCCAGCTCCTTCCCTGAGTCTCTGCTTCCTGGCTGCCATGAAACAAGCAACTTCTCTGCCTGATGCTGTTACTTCTTCGGAACCAGGCAGCCAGGGACTGAACCGGGAGCTCAGATGCTCCCTTTCCTCCTTTAGGTTGTGGGTGTCGGGTATTGTATGCCAGTGACAGGAAAGTAAGGAAGATAAGTGGTGACAGGTGATAGTGCTACCTGTTTCTGAAAGCACAGGACATACTCAGAGATAGAATGATACTTCCTCGTTCTGAGTTCAGATTCTGAAAAATCTTTCTGCGCGTTGGAGATTGAAGAGCCCAGCCCCAGGCCTGGGGCTCACTGCAGTGTCTATGCAAGTCCATTTCAGGAGGCTGATGGGTCTGCGACAGAGTGCTGAAGAATCTAGGCTGAAGGCTGGAGAGCCTACGCCACAAGGCTGAAGAGTCCCCGGCGGAAGCTGAACAGTCTGCACCAGAACTCAGGAGATGACCAAACTGGTGGGGAAGAGTCAAGCACTTCTGAAGAACCAGCAGCCAGTCCTTTTTTAATTCCCTTTTTTGTACAGTCTACCCGTCTGGGTGGGGGGTGGTCCTCTACACCCACACCCTCTGTATGCCTTTCTCTTGCACAGGCTCAGGATGAATATAAAGTAAGCACCCTGGCTCTCTGCTGAGTCACGTAGTTAACCTTTTAAACTTCCCGAGTTGACACAATGTATCAGCCATAATAATCATGCTATTCCAGTATGTCTCTGGTAATTCACCTTTATGTAATGATACTGGTGAGGTACTTTTTCCCATGAGAAGAAAGTGAAGCCTGACATTTCATATGCTACAGCATTAATGAGTTAACTTGTATTCCTTAGTTTAAATGGAGAAAGAGGTAAACAGTTTGAAGTATGTATGTTTAATAATGATTATGTGATAGTAAATTTCATCTGTATTCTTGAAGGGCACTAGATAACAAAATGTATTTTTAAAAAATATCAAGATACAAATCTTGATATTCCATAAAGCCAAACCTTAAAAATGAATGATTAAAACAAACCTTTGTAATGTATGCCAGAGGGATCGCTAATATCTTTGAAGCTTTGTTAGTTTAAGAAATATCAATTATAGATAAAGGCAGTGTTTTTTCTTTGGCCTGGGTAACATTAATAATATTCTATGTTAAGAGTGATTCCCAGAGGCCAGATACTGTTTAGGTATTTACATTTTCTTCTGTGCCACCAAAAGGGTAACTGTAGACCAGTGATGAGCTTTGTTAGAGTGATAACTGAATCCCAAGTTCCAATTTGAGGATCTCCTATATTCGTTATGTCCTGGCAAGAAGCAGATGATACATTGAGAAGCAGCTGATTGAAAAGAATTTACTGCAGGGACTATTGATGAGGTGTGGGAAGGATTAAGGGAAACCAGCAAGGTATAGTTTATACCTGGGGGTCAGTGCTAGCAATAATGAGAGTCTTCACTGTGCCAGGATTGAAGGGGAGGGGTGTGCAGAGTAGAGGTAGTTACCAAATGCTGCAGGGAAAGAGCCCCTCGAAAGAACGAAGACCAGTGGGTGAATGAAATGCTGCCGGGAAGGCTGTGGGGCAGGTGTCGCCTTCTGCAGGTGCTTCCACTGGTTAAGCACAGTTGGAAGCCAGGGCCGGGGGAGTGTGGCTGATGCAGCCAACAGGTCAGCCTCGGAGGGCAGAGTTGAGTAGACAGTGGCGGAGTAGATTTATGGGACAAATAGAGACAATCTAGCTTCCAGTCCTACTCCTTCTGACTTGGCTTTCTGTGCTTTTTCTACAGCAGCACCTTTCCGATTAAACCTAAGCCTTCCTGCTCACCTCTGTGTGTAATCACTTCAGGAAAACTTTTAAAGTTACTGTTTGCTGTAGAACAGAGGAAATGTGTAGGTTGTGTTTGACTGCAACTATGTAAATGTTGAGATTGAAGAAAGAGAAATACTTGTAAGTTAGAAGCCAGAAACACTGCACACTATGGGAGCAGCGTAGTCCAGCCTCAGTTGCTTTGCTGATGTAGAACAGCACAAATGAAGAGAGAAGAGCTAGGAGAGGGCAGCAGAGGTTAGTGGTTAAAGTTAACTCTTCTACTTCAGACATGCTCTCCAAAAGAATCTGAGTACATTTATAGTTACAGTTTTTACCAAGTCATTTAAAGTTTGCAGGATGTTTGTCAATTTTGTTTATATTTTGCCGAGCATATTGCATTTGAGTTGAATTACGTATATTTGATGTGAATAATCTCATCTCTTTCAGAAATAGTTGTTGCAGAAAGTGTGGTTGTTATAAAGAAATTGCTGCAAATGCAACCTGCACAACATGGAGAAATTATTAAACATATGGCCAAACTCTTGGACAGCATCACTGTGAGTATCCTTGAAGAGACTTTTGCTGAGTTCTCCTAAATTTTAGTCAGTGAATTATGTCTTGTTAAAATAAATGATTGTGTTTGAGTATAGTGGTTAAGAGAATTAGTATCTGCATCCAAATTCTGGCTCTAAGATTTCTTACTCTTTAGAAGGGGTTGCAGATCTGAAAAGGGCGAAGGACAGAATAAACCCCACAATGCTGGGTCAGAATTGGAGACAGCAGTGTGAACTTCATAGATTTCTATGCAGAGATAGCTAGATGCTACATGGGAGTCTCTATACGTACATACATAAACATATGTTTGTGTGTATAGCTCTAAGCTCATTGATGTGTCCCATATAAGTGTGTAAATGAGTGTACAAGCATCTGTGTCCCAGAGTTGTACTTTAAGGTTTGGAAACACAACACCCCAGTATCAATGAACATACCTGAATGCCTAGATCTTATTTTGCCTTATTATAGAGATATAATCGCATACTATAAAATTTACCTATAATCGCGTACTATAAAATTTGAAGCATGTAATTCATTGATATTGGACATACTGATAAGATTGTGTAATCATCACCACTTTGTAACTGCAAAACATTTTCATTAGTTAAAAGAAACAAAAATCCCATATTCCAAACTCCTTAGCCTCTTGCCCTCTGTCTCTGGCCACTACTAATCTACTTACTGCCTGTACAGATTTGCCTATTCCAGATATATAAATGAACTAACTATCACATGCGGGCTTTTGTTTCTGGCCCCATTCATTTAATTCTTTTTAAGGTTTGTGCATGTTGTATGGTGTAGTAATACTTTGTTCCTTTTCATGATAGATCTTGGTTTTAAAATACGATTCTGTACTTAGAGAATGGCAGATTTGAGAGCAGCCATAGAAAAAGGACAAGTTAAATTTAGAATATCTTGTTGTATACATAAATAAATAAATGCAAGGAAGTGCTTACAGAATGATAGAAATGTGTCAACAAGGACACAAGAGCCAGCATAAGGGGGAATGCAAGTCCTACTGGCCAATTTCAGCAATAAAATAAATGATGATAAAAGATTATAGTTTATTGAATTAGGTAAGAACCCCTAAGTCCACATTGGATGGATCATGGATGAAAAGGGGAGAAGAGGGAGCTCTTCCTTACAGTCCAAAAACAGCTAATAAATGTAGAAGGAATGATGGAATTAGAATATTACCTGCTACCATCACAATGATTAGTCCGGGTAGGAATTATTATTTTTTTAAGAATTAGTAACAAATGCTAAAAACTAGTAGGAGAAAATTTGAGGAATGACAGTACAGTTTCAAAGTATAACTTTGTAAGCTACTTCTTAATTACAGTAGTTACAATAGTGACCTACAGTGGAAAATGTGAGAGACATTACTTTGACCAGGTGAACAAGGTGATCCTCACCAGTATTGAGATCATGTATTATCTGGTAGGATGCACTGAAAAGAAGCCAACATCAAGGCCATTGTGTGCCTGCCTGAGAGAATGCTGTGGACCTGGTCATTAGGAAGCATGGGGCAGACACATGCACATCAAGAGTATTCTAAGCATAGCTGCGCTCTTTAAAAATGCTGTTATTATGAACTGCAGAGGATAATTTAGGTAGTTTTTCAGATTTAACGGAAACTAGAAGGACACAGTGATACTATCTATGCAACACACAATTTGGGGTTTTCTTCTGCCATAAAGGATATTATAGGAGTAGCTGGCAGAATCTCAAAATCTGTAGGCTAGGCAATATTGATTTAGTTTAATATACTGATTTAACTGTTTTATTGTAGTTATGTAAGAGCATTTCTTTTTTAAGGAAGTTTACATGGAAGTATTTTAGAATGTAAGGCTTGTGTACAACTTTTATTAAGAAGATAAAGTATGTGTGTATACCTAGAAAAATAACATAAATTTAGTAAAATGTTCATGTTAGTGGAATCTGGGTGAAGGGTATCCAGCAATTGTTGCATTTATTCTGTAAATATGAAATCACGTAAAAATTAAATTTGGAAAATAGTAACTCTGACTGTCACTTCTGACCATGTCTTTCCATTAAAATCTCTATGCCTCTCTTTTCCTATCTGTAAAATTTTGATAGCAAAAGAACCTGTGCTATGGTATTGTAAGTATCCCATCAGTTAATATATGTGATGCTCTTAGCATGTTACCTGGCCAGCTGCCAGTGGTGCTGCTTAAGGGTTTGTTGATAGTTCTACTTCATGCTCTTCTCTTCAGAACTAAAGTTTCTGAAGAAATTATCTGAAAAGAGTTTTATTTCCTTACTTCAGTCCTGCTCTTCAGCCCATCACAGTCTGATTTTGACTCCCCAGTTTTCCACTAACTGTTTTCCCCGAGGTCACTGTATTTTTTCTCATTAATTCTAGGTGTAATTTTCTGTTCCCATGTTGCTTTTTTTTTTGTTAGCTCTAATCATTTCTTTTTTGAAACATTCTCTCCTTGTGAGTAGTAGCTTTTAGTACATACTTTACTGATTTTTCTTGAACTCTTTTTAGCCATTTTCTTCCTCATTGTGTTTGCTTTTTACTACGCCTATCACTTGAGTGTTGGTGTTTTTTGTTTCTTGGTTTGATTTGGTTGACTTCCCCTTGGCCTCCCAAGTACTGGGGTTACAAGAATGCACCACCACAGCTGGCTTTAAGGGTTAGTTTTAAATTTTGCCAGCTAAAGTTCTGTGAATAGAGTAGCAGTTTGTGTGTTGGGGGGGGGGTGATTTCCTTCTTTGTGGGATATTTGTATAGTAAAAGGTAACAGATCACTAATTTGAGAGCCTAGTCAAGACCAATTTTTAACTCTGGTGGCAAATTTTCATCCCCTTAGGGAATTATTAAAGTTTGCAGGGCAGTTCTACATTTATTTTAAAGCTTACAATAATAAAATTGAAGAGTTGCTTAGCACCTGAGACTCTACCACCTCTCACCAGAGATTTACTTCTCTTCATAAGTACTTTTGTTGTTTATTCTAACAATCAAACCAGGATTTCTCATGATGATTGTGTATTGTGAAGGGAAAAAGAGTGAACTTGAAAACCAGGTGGCTTGTTTAAATTTAGTGCCTTCCTTTTACTAGCAGATAATTTCTTTGTGTTTCAGTTTTTGTCATACATAAAATGAGGACTATTATGGTAACTACTTTATACTTATATTTATTGCAAGGAATAAATGAGCCAATATATTTACAGTATTAGAACACTGCTTAGTATAAGCTGTTAGCAAAGTTACTTTGGACATTTTTGAAGATTGAAATTCTGTTAAGTGTTCATGTAGCCGTGTTTATATTTTACTTATCTATTTAACGTAATTCCTATACTGTGTTATCATCTGCCAGGCACTACTTATTCCAAGCACCTTCAAAACATATATCATTAATTTTAATGACAACCCTGTGAATTAGATTCTATTAATACTCCCATTTTACACATGAGAAAATAGTTAAAAAGCGATTAAGTAATTTGCCCAGGATCACACAGTTAGTAGGTCTGTTTTCTTAATGAGTATGCTATATCTTGTTTCCATTTATACTTCTTAAAAGTTATTTTATTTTTAATTGTCAAGTGTTAATTGCATATATTAATGGGACAGTATGTTTTTTGTATTCATTGACATGCCTACTCAATGACCTGGCCAGGACTTCTCAATGACATCTTTTGACAAATCTGGGAATTAGGTTGATGTAGCATATATTTGCCCAAATGTAGAATAGATGAGAAGGTAAACTGTAAGGCCAGCATTCCTATCCACTGAGCAACAATTTCAGTAGTGTGTTGAGACATTGTCGCAGCCACAGATACCTCCAACAAATGTGCAATAGCTCTGGTAAGGTGACTCAGCCAGCCTTAACAATCACTTTTCTAACCAACAACTGATGAGTGAACACAGAGAACTTAGTTTAGGAGGACAAGCATTAGAGATGCACAAATAATATATGTATGTATTATACATATAATTCAGTATATGGGATAGACATTGAAGAATTTCTAACAGAAGAGCTAAAGGAGAACTTTTGTAAAAGAAGTGACAAAATATAAGGGAAATTCTAACCTAGAAGTAAACTCACTAATCTTTGGAATACTTAGGGCTAGAATGAGAATGGAGGTCTGTAAGAGGACTTCATGGGAGAGAAAGTGGAGAGAGGTGAAATGACTGTCTACTTCTCACTTTGTACAAAAAGTAGGAAGTGAAAGTAGATTACTTTGGTGAAATAGTGGGGTTTGGTGAGGGAAATAGTTAATACCTGTTTTTCAAGAAATGGTAGAAAAGGATGTGATTGTAAGAAAGTGGAAATGGGGAGTTCTGTATCCACAAACTTTGTGCAAAACTTAAGTTACAATTTATATTGCACTGACTTTCTCTGCACTGGTTATTGGATATTAACGGAGCAAATACTTTCTTATAGATGAGTGTAAGAAACTTAATTCCCTTCCCTTCCTCTCCCCCTAACTTTCTGCCTTCCCCCTTCCCCTTTCCCCTTTTCCTTTTCCATCCCAGTATGTGTATTGGGGAGCAAACGGTGTGTAACTACTGAATGATATCCCCACCCCCACCTTCCACCCTGTCTTTAAGACCAGGCCTTATTAACTTGAGCTGGCCAGCCTCAAATTTGTGGTCTTCCTGCCTCAGCCCCTCAAGTACAGTAGCTGAGACTGCAGGTGTGCACTGTACCTAGTAGTAAAGTTTGGGTTTTGATTTTTGTTTTTGTAAGAAATTAACCATTAATGGAATATAAAATTGTGGGGATTCCAGATTTGCAAAAGTAAAACAAGAAACAAATAGCAACTTTACTGATGATAGAAAATAATAAAAACTCTATATAAAAGAAATAAAATCAAATATGTCCAACTGCTAATATGAATGTACTGAGTTTTCTCATTCACAGACTTTCAAACTGGATTGAAAAACAAAGGCTAACCACAAGCCATTTATCAACAGTCAGAGCACCCTCAATGTAAACATTGAAAGCCAGAAGCCAGGCCAGGAGATTTTAAGCAGATATAAACCAAGAAAAGTGACACTTACAGTTAATTAAAAGCATTTAACAAGACAAAAAGGAACATAACATGGAAAAAGCTACTTTACATTGCAAGTAACAAGTCTGATCCTACTTGCATAAAAATGTGGCAGTCAAATATGTAAAGGAAAAATTATTTGAAATGTGAGAAATTGATAAAATACAGTTATTATAGAGTTATTTCCATCCTTCCTCTCTCCTTTTCTTCTGCCCTTTTGAGACAGAAATTTGATAAATATTGTTGAAATTGTATATCACTTGGACAGATAATATCCACTTTTAGGGGCATATCCATTGACTATTTTCCAAAAAATCAAAAATGTATTTAGATACAAATAAAACATAGACATTAAAACTTTTACCTTAAGCAATAAAATTAGATTAAAATTTTTTTAAAGTGCACCAGATCAGTTGGAATGTAAAAACTGTACTTTTTAGGTTAATGAAAAACTTGAATAAATGTAGGTTTATCCACAAAACCGAGACAAAATGCTTGATACTGTGTGTGGGACATGGATAAAGTTAAATATCACCACTTTTTAAAATGGAGAGATGAAAATAAAAGAATTTGATGTTTGTTCCTAAGAAATCTGAAAATGAGCAGTAAAACAGTGGGAAACTAAGAAGGGTTCAAGTGGGTTTTGTAACACAGAACACCCCCCTAAAAAAGTAGAAATTAGTGTTATGTCTGATTCTTTGGAAAGATAATAAAATAGAAAATCCTTGATTATAGGGCAGAAAGAGGAAACAAAAGAAGACAAATTTAGAATGAAATAACAGGAAAGTTTAATAATTTCAATGTGAGAAATTTTTTTCCGTTTTTGCCGTTCTATTTGAGAAAATGAAAATCTGTTGATGAGTTCTTACTACTCTCGTGATATCTGGAGAAGCTGGTTGGAGACATAAGGTAACCCAGGAAAAGATGGTGAGCAGGTAGCAGAGCAGATGTATGCCCTGAAGTCAGAAAAGAGAAGTAATTCAATTCCTGGGACTTCTGTGTTCCAGTTAAGAGAGTTATTTCACATAGAACAGTTGTCATATGGAAAAGAATGCAGAAAACAAGGCTTTTAAAAAATTGCCCAAGCACCTGGTTAACTCTTTAATGTTCTAAGTTTGTGAGCGTTAAAATAGGACCCTTAAATGAAATGTATCTCTTCCTGAATCTGCCTGTTTCATCTTCAGACCACCAGGTGAAGTCTTAAACCACAGCAATTCCAAGAATAGCGAGTTCGACTGGTGTGAAAGGATAAGAGGAGTATATGGCACATGTCTCCTCCCAGGGCAGAATCCTAGGCTTCTCTGGGTCCTGGGAGGAGAGTGAAAGGAAGTAGAAATGTTCGACCCTCCCGGGTTCAGGCTCAGCAAGAGGATGGCTTTCTCAGCAGAGACTAGTTCGTGGGTTAACAACAGAGGGCAGCAAGGGAGCCATTGCACAGTGTGGCGGGAGAACAGGGCAAGGAAATAATCCTTGGAGTAATGAGGTCCACGGAAGTGACAGACACCCTCAGTCTGGGGCCAGAGCCTGGCTTCTGAACTTGCTTTCCAGCATTCCTCCCGTTTATTGGTCCCGTGTGAATTTTGGGTTCAGACTTGAAGTTCCAGGCTAGTTCTACCTCTGACAAGTAGTAAGGCGTGGACAAGTTTCTTAACCCCTTTGTTACTCTAGTTTCCTCATATGTCAAGTGAGGGTAATGATAGAGCCTACTTCGTGTAGTTCTCATAGTGATCAGAAACAGTGCCTGGCAAACTGTAAAGGCTCAGTAGATGTTAGCTATGTGAACTTTTACAGAAAGAAAAAAAAACCCAGATTGTATCATATTCAAGACTTTGATCCCATTGGTTATTTGGTTAAGTAGCACAATTGAAATACGAAAACTAAAGTTTAAATTTATTCTATTTTAATTCATTGCATTAAGTAATCTATGTCTATAATACAATCAGCTTATGTGTTCTGATTGTGAATATTTTATCTTTTGGCATGTCCTTCATTTGTAGTTAATACTGCTTTTGGAGTAAAGCAAAATAAAATATGCAGTTCAGGAGGAATATTCTAACAGGCTTTCATATAATGATTAATGGGACAGGTGGGGATTTCATATCATAAAAGACCAATTGGAACATGTTATTTTGTAAAGACTGCTATTAAAATAGTACTTTATATACTCCAAGCCCAGATGCCTGATGGGCTGCCTGCCATTTTATAAGTTATCCCACCTTGCCTTGCCGCCCTGACTTGATTCACGCTAGTTTTAATGCATAGTGCATCCAGATGTAGAATATTGGATCTGATTTGCCTTTGGTATGCAGTTTGTTTAGATGTCTACTGATTTGTCTTGGACAAATTTAAATAAATGAAATTGATACATTTGCAGGATTTGCTTTAGACTATTGCACTGTGTAATGGGGTGGTGTTAAGGTACAATAGTTTTTAAGCTGAGCTGCTTGCAGTTCTGTATGATCTTTTGGTTATCTTTTATAACTGCTGGGGTGGGCAAGGAATCATTTGTGTTTGCAGCCAGTTAATGGGTTAAAATGGCAGTGGAAACTGCCTTTTAGTAGGGGGTTTGAAAAGCGCACTTAACCACTTGCTAAGGGCATTTAAAACAAAGAATGAGGCAAAATCATTTACAGTCCAGTTTGTCTTTGAGAATATTGAAAAGCCGAGGTTCATAATGAAGTATGACATCATATATATGACTGTGTTTGTGCTTGTGCATGTATGTTATTTGTTTGGTTTTAGTTCAGTGTTCCTATTTATTCTGTGATTGAAAGGGCAGTGGGGAATTTTTAAATGACTTAATTTTATTTGCAAGTTTTTCAGTTGCTTAAGTCTTTGAAAGTAGTAGCTAGATATTTGTAGTACGGTATCAGTGGTATACAATTTAGAGTGCTATTAGCTTAATTAAAGAGAGGGGGAAGGAGGGCTAGAATCTGAGAATCTTGAGAATCTGATTCTAGAAAAATGCACAAAACATTGGCTTTGTGGGTTTCCTAAGCTTTTTTTTTTTTTTTCCCGGTACCAGGGATCGAACTCAGGACCTTGCGCTTGCCAGGCAAGCGCTTATGCCACTGAGCTATACCCCCTGCCCCTCCTAAGCTTTTAAATAAAATGCTTACCAATTGTTTGTTACAAATATATTTATATTGATATTATTTCTTGGAGAGAATTTTTCTAAGTTTTACTTGGTAATTTTATTAACTCAATACTAGAAAATCCCAGATGTTGTCATCCTCATGTTACCAACACTGAGGCTTTCACTGTGAATGTTAAGGTTTATTGGTTGTGGTTGGGGATGTAGTGAGGTAAAAGAGTACTTGCCTAGCATGTGTAATGCTTTGGGTTTGGTCCCCAGAAATTGAAAAAAAAATTATTCATTTTTAATTCTTTAGAAGTTGTATTTAAATAAATGTATATGAATGCTTAGTGTATTCAGATGTTGTTATTTAAGTTATAATATATTCATTAATGTGAACAAAGTCTTTTAAAACCATACTTCATTTGGAGATTGTCTTTAATAGCAAAAGAGAGTTATAAGTGAGTTACAGAAGAAAATTATTTAAAATGAGGTAATAGATTATGATATGTTGTAGAATTCTAATTTTTCTACTAGCAATATGTAATAAAATATTTAAGAAAAATAAATCTACCATAACTGAAATCTGAAATTGCTCATATATTCCTATTTAGAAGTGCCTTTCATAGTGGAAGGCAACTTGGATTGCTCCACACTGGAAAATTTAATGTACCACTCAATTACTATTCTTTAGCCTAATTTAAAATAATAAATTGGGAGTAAGGTCTTAATGCAGTGTAACCTTTGGAACATTAGAAATAACCTCTTTCTTTCCAGAAATCAGTATACAGTAGGGGCATTAGTTTTAACACACTGCATGAACAGATTTGTAATAGCACTTGGACCTTTCTTTTTATTATGTAAGTATACTGATTTCTTCTGTCTTACTAAACCCACTCTAAAGCATTAAAGATGTTATTGTTGCAATGTTAGAAATGATATGTATTTTAAAGCTTTTTAATGGCCTCTTTCAGATTCTGGTGAAAGATAAACTAGAGTTTTGTTAATATTTTATATGATTTTATGAAATGGCTCTTTTGGAAGAATTTAAGATAGATATATTGATAAAATTTTAGTTATGGAAAGGTTCTTATTCTTTGTAGTCACACTATGAAAGGTGTGGAACTGTATAGAATATATTAAGTCTTTGAGAAACTATAAAAGGACTTCATAAAAAGAGTGTCGTCTGGTGATGCTACCACTTAGATAGCCATCAGCTTTGCTTTTATTATAAAAGCAAATTTTCTATGCTAGGTGAAAATGTTCACAGAAACTAATTTACATACCCTCTCAAATTCCTTTTGGAATAGGGGAGGATACAAATAAGCAAATAGTAATAAAACTAATTTGCATACTCTAAAATGTTGGTCTTAATGGTATTGATGGAAGGTTTCCAATTTGCAGCAAAGTAGTGATTTTTAAGGAAACAAATTATATTGACATGTACTTTATTAAAAAATATAATGCCAAAGTGCTGTGTTGGACACGTTTATCCCTATTACTTTTGTTAACCAACTAATAAGCAAGGATTCATGATTTTATAAGCAGACCCTGATGATCTTTCTGTCTGATATATTTTCAGTGCTGTAGATTTAGATACCTAGAGGATAGTAACAGTTTTGATTTGGGCTCATTGTCTTTAATGGATATGTTCTTTATTCTGTATTATCCAGGAGTTCTCAAAAAAGTTTGTGACCACTTGTTTCAGGAATCATCTTAACACATAGATCCCACCATAGAAAACTGCCCTTCTTTGTTTGTGTTTATGGAGACAAAGTCTTGCTATATATAGCCCAGGCTGGCCTCAAACTTGTAGTAATCCTGTCTCAGCTTCTGGAGTGCTAGGATTATGCAGATTCCTGGGTGCTAGGCATGCACTACCACACACAGCTAGAATCCTGCCTTTTTATTATGAACCCCAGAATTTTTTTTTTTTTTTTTTAATGGCTAGGTCGAGAGCTGTTTTTGCTGTAGGGTAAGTGTGGCAGTTGTTTCTATAAAGGTGGCCAGTAGCTTGGAATTTGGGGCCCTGTGATCTTCCTCGAAGTGACTCAGTTCTGCCCTCCTTGCAGAGAAGCAGCAGAGACCATGAGAAGCACTTTGCCACAACGGTCACATTCAGGCCAGAATGTGCCAGTTTTTGGTGGAATCGGTGCTTTTACTCTGTGGTTCTTTAAAATTGGTTGTCTCTTTGAAATTGGTTTTAATGAGATTAACTTAGTGCTGATTTTTGGATAACTGAAGGAAATCCATAAATCTAAACATTTTCTGGATATACATTTAAGCACTTACCCACCATCCAGTTATTTAAATATGAGATGACCAAAGATTGCATTTTTTGGCTAAGTTTTGTAAGGTAATAGGAAACATCAAAGTGGTACTTCTATCAAATTTATTCAGTACAAGAATCTTTGGGTTGAAATGATCGATGCTCTGCATAGCCAGTATGTAAACAAGCACACTGCCTGAGTGCCACTCAGGTAAGTGGTTAGTAAACTCTTATATGTAATATGTTGATAATATTTAAAGCCTGTTTTGTATTATTATTAAGAAGAGTATGATTATTTTATATCTAATGATATAATCTGCTTTCAATATTAGGTTCCTGTGGCGAGAGCAAGTATTCTTTGGCTAATTGGAGAAAACTGTGAACGAGTTCCTAAGATTGCCCCTGACGTTTTGAGAAAGATGGCCAAAAGCTTCACTAGTGAAGATGATCTGGTAAAGCTGCAGATATTAAATCTAGGAGCAAAACTGTATTTAACCAACTCCAAGCAGGTAAGAGGCTGTCAGCTGTATTCTTGCCTCTTTACTCCAATCAGGCCACTGAAGTTTATTGACAGATGTCATGGTTTAGATCTCAGGTGCCCCCAGAAGTCTCATGTGTTCAGAGGTGGGACTTTTATAAGGTGATTGGACTGTGGAGATGGCATGTTTTTCAGTGGGTTTCTCCACTGATCAGTTGGAGTTAGGATGGGGCCTCTTTGGAAGAGGGAAGTTTCTTGGCTCCTTCCTCTCTGCTTTCTGGCTGCAGGGGGTTTAGCAGCTTTCCCCAACCATGCCACTCAGCCATGTCATTTTTGCCTTGGAGCCGCAGCTCTGAAATCATCAGCCAAATGAACTTCTCCTCCTTTACTGCATGGGTGTCGGGTATTTTGTTCCACTGACAACAGGAAAGCTGACAATAGAATGTATTTAGCTATTAGTGTTTCTAGTTCTGTGTTAGATGGTAGTAATGTAAAAAAATGACAGGCTGGTCTAGTTGGGGAGAAAAAGAGACATAAAAATGGAATAGGACGTGGCAGGTGCTGTACTAGAAATATTGAGATACCATGGAACTCCAGGGGAGCTTCTGAAGGTCTCAAATAGAGGAGGGGAAAGAGGACCAAGAAAATTTCATAAGACTTGACTGAGAACTTACTAGGGGTTGTTTACAGAATAAGGAAAGGAGAGCAGATATCAGAGTCCTGAAACAACTTGGGGATTTTAGGAAGCTTTTAAGGTGAGTCTGGAAAGATAAGTACTGTGATCTGAATGTTGGTGTTCTTCCCAAAATTAATATATTGACTCCTAATTACAGATGTGGCAACATTACAAGGTGAGACCTTTGACAGATGATTAGGTCATGAAAGCAGAGCCCTTATAAGTGGATTTGATAACTTTAAAAAGAGAGGTGTGGGAGCTGGCTTGCCTTCTACCATGTATGGGCACAGTGAGAAGGTACCGTTTATAAGCTAGAATGCAGGCCCTCAGAGGCCCAGTCTTCGGGTGCCCCCAGACCTCTGAGGAAGACTTTTCTGTTCATATGCCTCCCCCCATGTCTGAATAACGTTCTGTTATCACAGTCCCAGTACACAGAAATGTTGGGCAGCTGGAGGACCTGTAGTGATGATCTTCCACGCTAACTTGCAGGGGCCTTCACAGGTGAAACTATTAAAACTTTTCAGCAGTGGGATAACGTGCAGGACATGCAGCTAGAATATTCACTGAAGCTCATGAACAGTATTGATCAGAGGAGTCGTATTTTCTCTTTACACATTAAACCGAAACGTTTTCGTCATTTTTCTTACACCTGAATTGCTTTTCTTCATGGATGGCTTACCTACTTAGTAAGAGTGTAAAAGGATTCTTACTTACTTGCAGCTAAGCATCTCAGTATGTCTTACATTCTATGTGTGGTCTCAAATTTTCCCTTTTTCTCTGACTCTTATTTTAGCCTTTGTGATTTTTTCTCTTCTTTCTGTCTTTGAACTTGCTGCCTACCAGCTCTTGCTCCGTAAGCATCTGATACTGTTCAGCCCTTCCCCACTCTGCCTCTTTACTATAGCCAGTGTCTGTCCTCTCCTTTTTCTTCTGTCCGTCTCTCTTTTTGTATTTGCTCTGTCTCTATGTGTCTCCTGCCTGCTCTCATTCTGTAGGAAGCTGGAATTTGCTTTTCAGAATCCTCGCATTCATTTCTGTATATTTTGGGATAATCTTCACCCCGTATTGTGATGTGAGTTATATTACTATAGCATCCAGTGGTAGCGAACCTATGACGTGTGCCGCAGCTGGCTGTTTGTTATCGTTGAAAGCTCTAAAAGATTCACCATCACTAGCCTTACACTATAAGCTATTGCAAATATTGGAGGATACTTTAATTATTTAGATTTTTGCCTTTTGATTTTGTTATCTTTCATAGGAAGTAATCATTTCTAAATGTCTTATAGTTTCTTCATGTAATAAAATAAGCTGAGTTTAAAACTCAGCTTTTAAAATGCACTCAGAGTGAATACTCAGAGTGAACAAAAAGGTAACAAATCTCAACAGGAATATAGAAAATGTAAAAAAGAATCAAATGGAAGTCTTAGAAGTGAAAAATACAGATCTAAAAAATAAACATTTTTTATATTTTGTATATTCTATTTAACATTTAAATTATTTCCCTTTAATTTTTTATTTAAAATGTTTTTGATGAATACATGTTTTTAATATATTATGAATGCATTCACTGTGGGGAATATTTTCTCTTGATTATAAAACTGTTTTAAAGCTGTTATAAAACTAGTTTTTAAAATCTGTTACTTTATACTATACTTATGGTATGTGACAGCTTTGCTATACTCTAATGTGTGTTTCTAAAGATCATACTATTCAAAAATCATAATAAAAATATAGGGATTCTTGAGAAACTAAGCTAGAATCACAGCCCTCCAAAACTTCATTGGTGATGCTTATTTTTTTAAAGGAACCTAACAAAAACAGGAACACACTTTCATACATATTTGAAAAAGACCCAAGGTTATGTGTGGACATGTCTCAAAGGTTGGACTTGTGAGTTAAATGGTAAAAGGAGATTGTGCTGCAGTTGGGTAGAAAGTTGTGCGTCATAACAGCCCCTCACAGTGCAGACACTAACATCTCTGGTAGATGTGTGAGCTGTGTCCCTAAGCAGCCTTCTTTAACTGGGTACGTTTTTCTGCGTTTACCTAGTGTTTCTTGCAGAAGAAATCTTGCACAAAATTCATGTTATTCCCTAACTACTCTATAATACATCATCCAAGTTAGAACAAATGCACATTTTCAAAACAAACATTAGAGTCAAACTGACTGTACCTACCACACAAGGTTGTTATGAGGATTAAATGAGATGGTCCATTAAAAATGCTTGATTTCCTGGCGTGTAAGAGTGGTTAGTTCATGGAAGTTACCCTACTTCTTTTGAATCTTAGTTTATCCTGTTAATCAACTGCTTGGTGTTTCTTAAGCAAAATGATTATTTGCAGTAAAGGAACTAGTTCTGTTACTGAGTATTTATTTATCTTTTTAGGAAAGGCAAGCTTGGGATTTTCATACTGAGAAAGGATGAAGACTAGAATATCCTCATGGGGAGTAATTTCATTGTATGAGAAAAAAGATAAAAGGCTTTGAAATTAGTTAAAGTTGCTGAAATGTAAAGCTTTTAAGTTGTAAAGTAGCCATAAAGTGCAAGGTCCTGAGTTCAATTCCTGGTACTAAAAAAAAAGATAGATATAATGTCAAGGTTTAGCATGATTTTTACTGAAATAGTCTCCTTTAAGTTTGCGGGGCTGGGGATATAGCTCAGTGGAATAAGTGCCTGCCTGGCAAGCACAAGGTCCTGAGTTCAATCCCAGGTACCGCAAAAAAAAAAAAAGAGAATTCTAAGTTTGAGGTAAAAAGCTAAAATTTATTTGAATTGATTAATAACAATTAAAAATAAATGAATAAAATTACTTTTCTCTAATAGTATGGCACCTTTTAAATAATGATATGTAATGCAGTTACTTATGTGAAGTGATAAGTAACATAAATTACTATGTAGGGATAAATAACATTTTTCTTAGCTCATATTTGTATTTTTAATTATAAAATATGGCAAACTTAATGGAAAATATGTATATCTATCACCAATGTTAAATTTACATCTACATGCACCATATTTATTACTTTTTTGATTAAGTTTATTGGCACATTTTAGATACACATAATGATCATATTCATCATAAGGAATTTATACCTACGCGTGGTATATCTTAGTTTCTCTTTTTTCCCCAATCCCTGTTCCTCCCTTCAAGCCATCTTCCCCTCCCTATTTACAAAGTTACCACTTTTTGTAAGACAAAGGAATGGAGGGGATAGAACTAAAACTTTAGGCCTCTGTTCGCATCCTCATTTCTTCCCTGTTGGGAAGCACTGGCATGTTGCTGGTGCGTTCCATTCAGCCTGGCATGTTCTCTAGTGTTACTGTATGAGTATGTATTAGTAATGTTCATAGTTACTGTTCTGGCCTGCATAGGCGTTCTACTTTAAATATATTTTTGCAATCTTTTTCACTTAATATATTTTGAAAATATTGGTATGTGTAAATCGAGTTTATTTTAATCTCTGTCATGTATTCTGTCAGTTAAGTTTCTACTTTTCTGCTATTAATAGATTTTACTCATTGAGTATATTTTTAACTTTCAGTGAAAAATTTTATAAATTATACTGTTTTGGGGATCCATCCTGCAAGATTTCCTCTTGCAGTTGTTTGGAAAAAACTCTTTACTCCAAGATGCTTTAATATGATTTTGCAAAAAATATCTAAGGTGCTATGCTGTGACATTTCTACCCTGTTTTGAATATGTACTTTTTAAATTGTGTAGCTCAAGTAAATGTAACATATATAGAGGATGACCTTACAGAAAACTTTTTAAGTGTCAGAAAGTTGGATACTGAACTCTGTTTAGTTACGAAATTAAGAAATTAATCTCAGGTAGAACACCAGCACTGCTCACGTTTGCCTCTAGCATAGGTAAGTTTCTGTGCCCCTTTTCTTCACTTACAGTATTGCTATCATTTACTTTTGTCATTTATCATTTTATTTACATGTATCTCTGCATCTTTACTTTTAAAAATAATACCTAAATAGAGCCAGAATTAATCTGTACTACGGTGAATTCTGTGTACTGTACTTCTTTGTATTCCTTAAATTAACTGTGTCTTAAGCTGACCTTAGGATTCCATTTTAAATGAATGATTTTGTCTGTTTTGTTCTGTCTTATAAACTAGTTATGCGTTGGATAATGACTTTGTGACCAGTGACAGACCACATGCATGGCAGTGGTTGCATAAGATGTATTGTCTAGTGACATCATGGTTATTTTAGTAAGATTGGTCTGTGGTATCACCTAATGGTTTCTCAGAAAAGGTCCTCATTATTAGTGATGCCTGTCGCAGAAAAAATTACTGCCTAAATAAATATTTAGTACTTTATTACTTGTTAGAGTGTTTAGATAAAAATGTACCACCTATTTCTTGAGAAGTTGTATTAAATAGTGAATTTTTTATTTTTAGAAAACATTGCCCTGGAATCAGTTTTCCTTTTCACAGGGACTGGGAGTCTGTCTGAGGAGAGGGTAGTTGAGGTAAATAGCATTAGTTATTAGTTTGTACCATAGTGGTTTCTTAAATTTAAGCAGGAAAATGAATCTAGAATCAAAGTTTAATAAATAGTATATAAGACATCAAGGCCAGGCACATGTGTCGTTCCAGCACTCAGTAGGCTGAAATCAGATGATCACTGCAAGCTTGAGGCCAGCCTGGGCTACAAAGTGAGTTCAAGGCCAGAGTCTGTCTCAAAAAAGATTAAAAAAAAAAATCAAATATTTGTGTTAATGAGAGTATATTGTGTTCTATTTGGTTGTCATACATAATTTATGAATAAAAAGACAACCATGCTATTTAATATTCCTCTTGGTTTTTAGTCTGTCGTGATAGTAAAATACCATGATTATGTACTTGTCTGTTCTTTTTATAACAATTACCCTGGATAGATCTTAATTTTTGCATGTTGCATGAGTGTCTTATTCAGTTTAGGGTGTGTTCCAAATTTTAAAGTTTCACCGAGTTAGTATTATCAGTGGCTGCTTTAAAGTAAGACCAAGTGCATTATTAGACTTCTGCTTTGAACTCCTTCCCTGGTTTTTTCTGGTGGTATGTAAGACACCTCTGCAGTTAACCAAGATTTCTCTTTAACTGATGAAACATTTGAACCTGAAAGACTTCACTTATCTCTCCAGCCTTTCCTGTGTGTGTCCTGTAACTCCCTTCTTCTTTGTAAAATCGCATGTGGGTAAAGTGAAGAGCTCGGACAAGGTAGGATGGGGCTCAGTGAAGTAAGTGTTGACCTTTCTAGTAATTAACAGTGTTCATCTGCCAGCAGCTTGATGTTCCAGCAAGTTGTACAAAGGCCTATGAGATGCATGACACTCCAGGCTGCCAGGGGATGGAGTCAGGGAAACATGTGAGGTTGATTATAGGTGAAATATGTGCAGGAAGCAAAGACTGAACAGTCCTGTTACAGATCATTAAAGAGAGTGGTCAAAGCACTCTGGCTACAGTAGTTCTGTCATTTATTATATAGTATAAATCTAAAGGCTATTTTATTTCATCATTTTGGCAGTTTTTTTATTTTGTTATAAACTCATCATATTCTAAAGAGTAGAGTGTTTATTTAATGGAGAACGGAGGAGTGAATTTCGATTTCAGGACCTAACATGAGCAAAATGTTTATGACATTTGCTGTCTACCTTGAGAGGTGTAATGCCTGTGACCGCACAGCAGATCTATTATAAAGGGACTGACATCTGTTTAAGAAGTTAAGTGGAATTTTAAGAAGATTACGCATTAAGAGGGCACTTTAATGTAAAAGTATGGAAAAAACTCATCTCAAAATATGACTTAATTTAGATCAAACTGCTTTTTAAAAATTTATTTTTCTTTTCCATGTGTGAAAAATGCAGCAGTAGCTGTTATATGTTACTGCCATTAGTAGAGAAAGGCCTTAAGCTGCCAGTTTTGAAATAGGGAATAACTTAGTTCCAGTAAAGTTCAACTCTTGGCTCAGAGCATTGTGTTTGTTACATCAGTGCTATAAATGAAACCAGAGTAAAACTTTTAAAAGTTTATTCTGTCCAAAAATGCTGCAAATTCTATTATAAATTTAAAAACTAATGTTGAAGATAGAATCATTTGTTTTTGCTGGAAGGAAATTGTCATAGTGAAATCAGTGTTCTTATTAAATTAAGAAAATGAGGGAACACAAATGTTTTTAGAATTGGTGCAAGCAAACAAACACTGCTGTTCAACCAATAGAAAGAAGACAGGAGAATTTAGTGATACGCTTCTATGCAGGTTGGCTGAACTGCAAAATTAATGTGATAGTGCTGGCATTACAAAGCTTGGCTGCATGTTGGTGGACACAATTTTAGAAATAACTGTTTTGTGTAACAGTGCTTCAGAATTGTTTTTAATTGATAAGTGAGTCTTGGGTATATTGCTTACAGTTAAAAATTTTTTTTAGAAATTGCTAAAATGTTGCCAAATAGAATAGCAAAGCCCTTCAGGTTTTGAAATTTTTAGCATAGCAGGTCTTGGAAATAAGTCTTGCAAACAGGAAGACTGAAATTTAGCTCTGTGAGAACAAGGGAAGAATGGAATTGGGAAGGCTAGGGGCACAGCTTAGTGGCAAAGCACATGCCTAGTGTATAAGGCCCCCAAAAGATTTAATTTGAACCTTGTGTCATTTGCATTATTGTGAAGATTCTTTTGATGGAGCATCTATTTTTAATTAAATCAGTTTATATATTATTATATTAGAATGAAGTAATATTCAAGGCTGATTTTTTTAAATTAAGTTTATTGGTACGAATGTTGATTTTTTTTAAGTATCTAAATTTGATGAAATGCTTAAAAAGTATTGTCCTGAGGCATAATAAAATATGAGATTTATCTCAACAAAATTATCAAAATGAGGTGTGAAATACTTGAGTTTGAAATATTTACAGTTTTCAACACAGAAAAGGGAATTGATAATATTCTTTATTCCACAGAATTTTCTCTGAGCTTACCAACTAGTTCAGAAATACTTGTAAAGAGGATATTTTCTCCATTAAAAATATCATGGTATACAGAACAGAGCAATTTGAACATACCAACAATTTCATAAATATTAATCATACAATTCAATTTTTTAAAAAATAATTTTTTTTAAATTTAAGAAGACGACCCAAAATATTCCTCAGAGAAACACCCTTGGTTCTAGAGATAGCTACAGCAAACAATCTGATTACTGGATACAAATGAGATATATAGTTTTTCTACATAGGTTTTAATGCATTATTGTATACAGATGTGCTTTTATATCTTAGAAATAATTTTATTTTTGAAAATGGATTTTAATAGAACTGTTTTATGTACAGTATAAATTCACCAATATAATAAACTTGAATCATAAATTTTTTTAAAATTATATCATTTTAATTACTTTAAATGCCTTTTTCACTCTTAGTATCTGTTAATATATTTTAAAAGTTTAATTTTCTGAAAGTTAATTTTGAGTTTGGGAAATATAAGCAAGCTTATCATGACATTACCTCAAAAAGAAATCATTGCAATTAACAGACTTGACTTCTTTGATTTATTTTAGTTCCAGATCCTAAGTCTCGGTGCTCAGATGGACGTTAGCATGAACTAGCTGTAAATTCTCACTATACATTTGAGAAAACTAATGGCTTCGTTTGCTATGTTTTCCCAGCAAGATAGTTGCAAGTTAATGTATCACAGTTACTTTTAAGTTGCTGTGAGTTGCATTCCTTAGCAGGTGAATATTTTGCTAATTGTCTTGAAATGTGTCGTAAGAGTTTTTCTTTTGTGTGGTTGAGCCAACATTTTTTAGCAATTAGTGACAGTAATTGATGGTAACCAAATTCAGCAAAGTACTTATTAACATTTTCACTTGTAGTTTTTTAATTGTACTTTAATAAAACTAGGCTAATGCTCTTTAAATACTCTGCTACTGAAAGGTGGTTGCTTTCTATCCAAATCAATTATCTTAGCCAATTATTTTATAAAGTAGTTTACCACACCATTCCTGTACTTTGACTTACTGTTCTAGAATTGTCTTTAGTTCTTCCTACCTTGATTTTATTTTTATCTGTTTCTAATGTGTATAAAATGGTATAATGTAAATGATTTAGTTTCCATCATGTCATTTTCTCCAGGTTTTATGAATCCTGTTTTGCTTATAGTTACAAGTACACACGTACTGCCTATAGTCTTTTAAATTAAAACAATGCTTTTTCAGTAAAAAACAAAGCTGTAGTTTAAAATTCAAACCTATTTGAACATTTCTATTTTGATTTGATTATTATTAAAATTATCTCAATGTATGTTAATGTAGTACATTCAGAAATCGACTTAGGAAGACTTACTATGGTATAAAAGCTATTATAATGAGTTGTTCCCTTACATAAGTAAATAAATGACCAATATTACCAGAGGCTATAAGTAGCATGGGGGAAAATGCAAGAAGTCTTTTATCCTAGTTTTAGAGGGCATCAGCAGCTTGCTTTTATGAAAAAGTAACAGCTAAATGCACTGCAAATAATTTGCAGTAATCCAGTTCAGTGATTCATGTGTCGGCTTTAATGGGTCATAATTCAGGGTAAAGTAACTGAGTGCAGTCAGAGTGCAGACACTGCTTATGCCAGGGACAGTATCTCTTCATAAAACACACCTCAGGAGAAGCAGTTTGCCAGCCCCCTAATACTCTCTGATGTTTTGATGTCCTGCATATTTTTCCGATTAAGTTTTGAGTGCCATGTTTTTAGTTGTATTTCCACATTCATTATTCTCACGTAGACCCTTCAGCAGGTTTGCCATATATGATTATTTTTTTAATGATGCCTTTCTTTCCACTTCAGCAGTTTAATAATCTAGCACATGGCTGCTTCTCAGTACTCAGCATTCACCTCCCCAGTACAGAAGAGGACGTGTGCTTTGGCTTCAAAATTCCATTTGCCGTGTTAGAAATGCATATTCCCTACGGAACAACATTTGTTTGACATAACCATTCATTTTTATTACGTCTTTAAATATGTTTATCCAGAGTTATCAATAATCATAAATAACTATTCTTGTCTTTCTCTGTTTTTTTCTAACAGACAAAACTGCTTACCCAATACATATTAAATCTCGGCAAGTATGATCAGAACTACGACATCAGAGACCGCACAAGATTTATTAGGCAGCTTATTGTTCCGAATGAGAAGAGTGGAGCTCTAAGTAAATACGCGAAAAGCATATTCCTAGCGCAAAAACCCGCACCGCTGCTTGGCTCTCCTTTTAAAGGTATTTTGTCAGATTGTATAACTGCAAAAGATAGGTTTATCTAAAACATGATGGCAATGTGTCACATTTCTAAAGTGCTTAAAATTTATCTTTTAAAATATAAATGAGTAACAGATACAGATACAGAACAGTGTGGATTCTCTTCTTTCATACATTTTCCAGAGCAAGTTTTATATTTGTTCAAGTTTATATTTTTATAGACCTTATTTACCTAAATAATTTCAGGTCTTCTGCTTGATATTCTTAGTAAACAGCTTAACTAAGTAATAGAGCTGTGTTATGCTTGCAAAATTGATGTAATTTCTATTCTAAATAGTTTTATAAGGAATATATCATCTTAATAGTGAGGTGTTGTTAGTTAAATATCCTATGTGCACTAATGTCAAAATTTCTAGGAGAAATTATTTCATAAAAATATCTCTTTATATTTGAATTTGTTTTACAAGCAAGGAACTTACTTTTTCCAATTTTTAAAAGAGGACTAATTAAATAGTTTATCAGTTTAACAAGTAGCTATTCTAGTTGGAATCAGATAATCATATACTTTGGTTTTTATATTGCTTCTTATTTAATTGATGTAAAATGATAAAAAGCATTTCAATTTTGTAGAAAAACTATTAAAATTCTGGATGTGTTCGTGCTAAGACATGTATATGGATTGTTTAACTGTGCTGTCATTCTTAATATTCACAGTAAAGTAATTTTTAGAGAAGCTACATTTCAGAGCAACACCTCTAAACACACTGACTGATTAGCTTTTTTATTGACCATTATGGGGAAGATTATTGTAATCTATGGGCTGAAATCAGTTTTTTGACCTATGAAGAGCTTCCTAGTTCATGTTTATTCCTTGAAATTTGAGGTAATATGCCAATTACCTGGAGTTCTGATTATGATTGTTCTGTTATCTACCACACATATTGTTTGTTTTATATTTTCCTCTCTTTTTAATAGATAGGGATCATTTCCAGCTTGGCACTTTATCGCATACTCTCAACATTAAAGCTTCTGGTTACCTGGAATTATCTAATTGGCCAGAGGTGGCGCCAGACCCATCGGTTAGAAATGTTGAAGTAATAGAGTTGGTAAGTTGACCTTTCTGGAATTAATTTTGTTCAAGCGTTGGGAGATTCTAGGATAACTGTTGTTTTATATGAAAGCTTTTTTGGGGAATTGAAAACTGTCCTGGTATTTCTAAATGTCATGTGTTAGACATACCTCGCCTTTATAAGAACTGAATAGTGCTGTATTCCTGTGCCACATGTACTGTTCCTTTCTTCAAGGAAACAGAGAATTGAATTCTCTGCATCAGTGCTGCCCACATTTGTGTGACTGCATTTATAGCTGTGTAGATTCAATTTCTAAGGTATTTAGTTTCATTGGATTGAGCCTTTTCTACTTTGTTAGAGATTCGTAAGCTTCCTGTCAATGTTTTTCTAAATAATTGTGCTGTTCTTTTCCAGAAAAACATTACAAAGTGTTCCTCTGGATTTTCTGGTGAATCTGTTTTAAGTGAAGCCTAAATATTTATAGGGAACATTGTGTACCAAAAATATCCCTTGACAAAGTCACAATTAAAGCATGTAATATGTTGCTTTCACACTGAAAATGTGCTACGCAAATGCTCTTTTTATCAATACTTTAAAACCCAGCATTTGCTTAAAGTAGTTAATTTTTCCTAATATGTGTTTCTTCTTAGGTAAATAAAAATAAGGGGCCTTCTGATTGTATTGGAAGTTGATTATGTGAAACATATCTAATCTTTTTTTAAAAGCAGAATTAATTTAGAAAGAGCATTTAAGAAGAAGTATATTCTGGGTCTTTTTCTGTTAGAAAAGGTACATTGAACAAGAATTCAGATAACTAGAGTTCTTTACCACTTATTCCTCTTGAAAAATTAACTTCTTTGCTCTTTACTCTTTCATATACAACAAAATGCTTATTACCTAAAATATAAGTTATATAATGAGCATAACCATGTAATTTGATTCTTCTGAGAGTTACATTTCTTTTAGCTACTGAAACTCATCTTGGCTCTATGATGTGGCCAGAAGCAATCATAACTAATAATAGCTCCATTTAGCAAAGTCTGTCTGTACTGTGATGTTTGACAAATACTGCCTGTTTGAACCTCACAGTGATCACAAATTTTGGTCATTCTTAGTTAATGATGTTTGGCAGATGAGGAAACCAAGGCTCAGAATACCTAAGTAAATGGCCTAAATTTATATGACTTACAAGTGGAAGGACTGGGATTCCAACCTAGCTATCTGATTCCAAGGGCTACGCTCCTGCTTACTGCGTTTCATTATGTGACACCAGAGAGAGGAAGCCAAGCCCACTTACAGATCTGTTTCATCCTAAATACTTAGCACCGTCATGGTCCTGTCTTCACAAATCATCTCTGCTTAGAGATGGCTTAGGAAATATATAAAAATTACAAAAACTAACTGCATGTCTGTTTTTTCTTGTAGCTAAGTTTGTTGCTCTCCAGTCAAATCTCCATACTCTTAAGTAATCTTAACGAGTTCCCTTATGTACTCAATATTTGGTCAGAAACTAGAATACAGAGATAATATTCTCTTGTTAGTTAGGATTCTTTCTACAGATGTGTTTTCTCTCCTGTACCTGTTTGTTGTTTTTATGGTTCTTTCTTTTTTTCAGTTTTGGGTACATAATGTTTTGGCCCAAGTAAACCATCCTGTTTTCCTCCCACTGCATCTACTCACCTTTCTACCCCCTGAAAAAGATTTATCTTCGCAGAAATTGATAGCAGTGCTTTGTAATTTAATTTGGTCTCAGCAGTATCCTTATATTGGCTGATAGATTGGTTGGTTGGCTGGCTTCTTCCATTTTCATGTGTTCTTCTAAGCATTAACTACCTTATAAGGACAGTACTAAAATAACCTATTTTCTTACGTTCATTTCACTTGTCCAGTTCAACAGAGACAAATCGATTTCTTTTTCATTTTGCTGACTACATTCATAAAATTAATAATTGATAACTTATGTAAAATAATTATAACTGATGGAACTAGACTGAAGAGAGCTGTCATGTCTGTTGGTGACATGCAGAAAGCAGCTCCAGGCTGTTAGTCTCTGAGGTACATTGGCTTAAAATCACACCATGAGGGATACAATTAAATGTAAAAATAATACAGCTAGTTATATTTTCAAATGCATCTGTAACAGTGCTGAAAATAATGTTCAGGTCCTCTTCTGCCTTTCATTCTCTCACCGTTCCACAGAGTCATAGACTGTGCATGTGATGCACTGTGCCATTCTCTGTTTACCATAAAGTGATCTTACAGGGTCGAATCTCATTATGAGGAAATATAATTTAGTGGGGAAAATGGCCTAGCTTTAGATAATCTGGTACCTTCAAACAACAGGGAACCAAGTAAGATTGATGTTAGAAGTCCCTTTGAATTACACAGCACCATTTCCAGGATATCAGGTATAATGTATATTTATGTTATTATGTCATTATGACACTTGTAAGTTTTGAAGATCCTTTAGACTGTATTTGCTTGATTCTAGAAAATGTTCCTTTCTGCAGTTACAGAAAGGCTATCTTTTGCATACAGAATCTTTTGATTTATAAATGCATAGTAGTTAGTTGTATCTTTTATAGAAACTTTCAAATTACATACTGCCTGTTACTCCCTATTGCTCTTCTCCCTGATACTCTTTTTCCTATTGCTCCTTTTGCTTAGATGCTATACCTGTCATACCATAACAAATATTAAAATACTTCTATTGATAGTCTTTGGTTCTTTAAGACCTAAACTCTATGAGAAAAGTTTCTTACCATGCCAAGAAAATAAACCTCTTTGAGCAGAAGAGCCCAGTTTTCCTAAGTTGTTGAGTCATTGTTGCTAAATTGTCCCAGCAGACTTTCTGTCAGAGTTGAGGAAAGTTTTAGATAGATAAAATAGGGGCTTTAATGTTCACTAAATATAAAGGAACATTAAAAACCAAACATACTAGTTTATAAAATACTATCTCTATTCATATTTCAAAATATCTTATAAATGTATAAAAAAAGCAGTAGTGCTGACCTCAAGTATCTTTGTCAAATATATTTGAGACATTTTTACTCATTTTCCTAGTATTATTCAGGTAGCAATTTTCCAGGTTATTGAAGCTCATCTTTTTAAGCAGCATACTTCAGGCCTTCTAGATCAATGTTTTTAATAGTAGCTGCACATTATAATCATATGGAAATCTTAGAGAAAACAAATATGCGTCACAACTGTACCAGACCGATTAAATTAGGATTTTAAAGGAGGAAAAGAAGACAAGTATTTTTTATGTTAATATTTTTATTGTTTGTATAAGTATTTTTAAAAATACTCAGATTTTTTTATATACATACATTGTTGAGAACCATTCTTAAATAAGACCCTGTTTCACACTATAAATTCTTTTACAACAAAATATGTTCTGTAACAGAAACTGGCGCATAGTAGAAACTCAAAAGACGTAATGATGAATAACTTCAGACATTTTGACCTTCATACAAACGAGTATTGAAACATAATCTTTTTCAAAGTCAATCAAGGTCACAGTTATGAAAGCAATTCACTAAACACTGTTACTAATACTGTATTTGTTAAATACCAAAGTCCATCTTTTTCTTTATCTAAACATATTTTCTGAATTTAATATGAAGTCTTTAAGGGATTAGCAAATATAACTAATATTTATTATGGCAAACATACTTAGGATGTATCAGTGTACAAAGTGTTAAAAATCTGTGCTCTCCAGAAGCTTATGTTCTATCAGGAATCACCAACAGTTTTAAAAAATCAGTAAATGGGGGCTGGGGATATAGCTCAGTGGCATAAGTGCCTGCCTGGCAAGCACAGGGTCCTGAGTTCAATACCTGGTACTGCAAAAAAGAAAAAAAACCCATATCTCTGTTGGAAAACAGTGAGTGCTGTGAGTTTTCAAAAAGGACAGAGGAGTAGTATTGCTATAGGAACCCTCGCCCTCACTGAGTGAGGGTCCCTAGAGTGGACTGGCCTGGACCTTTCAAGGAGCAGAAGTGGTTGGAGGAATGTGTGAGAGAGGGAGATCAGAGAGGCAGGCAGGAAGGGTGGCCAGGAAGGGACAGCCAGGTGAGCTCGTGCCCACCCCTAAAAGGACTTTGGCTTCACTCCAAGTGAAACGGAGCCATTACAGGGCTTGAAACCACAGAGGACTTTGATCTGACTTAGGTTTTGATAGACTCATTCTACTGCTGTGTCCGAACTGGTTGGGGGCAAGTGTGGAGTAGAAGCAAGATAATCAGCTAGGGGACCTTGGAGTAGCATGCAGGGGAGCTCCAGAGATGGCCCAGATCAGAGCCATGAAGGCTTCTTAATGGGCCAGATGTTTAGTATGTGAAGAAGAGAACATCAGGGTGTTGAGATAGGAGAATGTGTTGCCTACACTAAATGTTCTTCCTCCCTGCCTCCCTCTCTCTTTCTCCCTTCTACCTTTTACCTAATGTCAAGCTACTCATTTCTGATCTACTCCCTCCTCCCCCGCCTTCGTTTTCCCTTCCCTTCCCTTCCCTTCCCTTCCCTTCCCTTCCCTTCCCTTCCCTTCCCTTCCCTTCCCTTCCCTTCCCTTCCCTTCC